>JABFPB010005076.1:0-13865 GCA_022817645.1 Ceratoteleas bidentatus
AATTGTTTACCAAACATTTATAAAACTTCATATTAAAAATTGATCGAGAAAAAGAAATTCTATCACCCCCCCCCCCCAAAAAAATTTCCAAAAACAAGAATTCATATAATTTTAACATTCATGTAATTTTACAATTCCAGTAGTTCAAAAAATTTTTTATTAGTTTATACTTGAAAGCATTCAATTATTCTACATCTTTCATTAAAAAATATACCCACAAAAAGTTGAAATGTCTTCTTAATTTACTTAAAGATACGTGAAAATCAGTTATCGCATGCAAATTGATTTTACCGAATGAAAAAAATGAAAGCTCCGCGACTGTTAGTTCCGTCAGTAAAAGTGAATACCACGACGTCACGCTTTGACGCCATAATGCACGGTGATTAAACGTGCAGGAAAGTCGGTATCATCGTCGCGAACCTTAAACCGTTGTGTTTGCGGTGCGACAATGCTCGTTTGAGCAAACACTTTTTTCCCTGGGAACCAGCAGTCGCGTGTCAGAAGAAGTTCTCGTTTACATTCCGACTTTCTGTTGAATTGTTTGCCGGATTTCCGACAACATTATGAGTTAACGATCTATATACATTTTTTCTTCCTGAACATTCTAGTTTAATTAAAAATAATTGAAATTTTAATTGGATTATTTTTTTAATCAAACGACATACACAAGATCAATTACATAATTAAAAGGAATTACATTTTAATAAAATAATCTAAATTTAATTATGAATGTTTTCATGGAAAAGGTATTATTTTGATTTTTGAGAGGACAATTTTAAGATAATTAAAAACACGGAAAAATTAATAAAGCATTTCCGAAATGGAAGACAGTTCGTGCACGAAATAGAAAGCGATATTGGCGCGAATATGACATTGCAACGGTTGCGACATCATCTAAATGTCGCCAGTACGAATGCTCATTTGTTCCACTTAATTAAAGATTGCCTAAGGATAAAGATGACGTACCGATAACTCGATACCGACTTTTTGGGCGTAGTGAATTTTATTGTATGATAATAATATTGTATACTAGAATTAGATCTGAATATGTTTCCTCAAAGTATACATTCAGGAGACATTGACGACACACTTGACTTTAAGCTTTAAGGTGAAACATAAATCAATGTTATTTGAAGTATTTTAAATGTCACTAAAACATTACAATTTCATTTGAAATAAAATCAGTTGAATTGCTCTTAAAATTATTAAATGAAAGTAGAATTATTCATTTAATAATTCTACTTTCAAAGATCTCTGTATAAATGTTTGGAGGAGCTATTGCATATTAAAATCTTTTTCTTATCTACACCTGGAAAAGGTTTTGTATCATTAAGGACGTTAAAGAAATCCTTTAGGTTTAGGAAAAAAATGTCTGATTCAAACTCGAATTGCATGTCATCTCAACTATATATTCAAGGTCACAGATAGTATTTAAATCTCATCTTAAGACGAATCGTCGACAGATTTTTTGCTACTTTTGGTAAAACTTTAAACTGGGTACCCTATCCCCAAAATCTTTATTTTTCCAGTTCAACTTACAAATTACACCCACGTTCGATCTATTATAATGACATTTCCCCTCTCCTCCCCGTAAAGTGAAAATCGCAACGCTCCATTTTTCACCGACTCGTCGATCCGTTGCGAACGCAGTCACGCAGCTCGCAATGTCCATAATCGCCGCGAAAAGTCGCTTTCGACTGACAATTAGCCGGTCAATACTTCAACCGGCTCATTTTCATGCGTCGCGAACGAAAAAGAATGGCCATCGTTCGCTTCTCGCCTCTCTTCACTTCCGTTTCTTCGCATGCTAATTCGAATACGCGAAGCCGAAAAAATGAATAAAAACGCGCGTTTGACAACCACGTGAAACCCACGCGGCGAAATTATGATCCAAGGCGGCCTTTCTCTTTTCAAATCACTTTCGCCGGGTCGCGCCGATAGGTCGCGCGCCGGACAGAAATAAATCAGAACCATCCCGGGGGTTGCGCAATGATCGCGGAATCGACGACCGATTGCCGGATACGAGAATCGCGGAATTACAAACGCATAAATAATAACGATCGCAAAAATCAAAACTTGTCTAAGTAATTCTCGCGGCGCTTCTTCGATAAAAGCACAAACAAACTTTCACCGGCGCCATGAAAGTTCGCCAAAAGCGATTTCTAATTATCATTTTTATCGACGCAAAGTTCACGGGGTGGGTGTGGAAAGTGCGATTTTTATGCGGTTTGATTGGGATTGATTACTGAAAGTAAACGAGATTTTATTGGTGAAATAAAAATGTAGATTAATTGTATCTAAATTGTCACTTATATGTATGTGAACTATATAAGGATTGTGCATGATTAGGTTGAAATCGAAACCTTGTTTTAATCGTTCAATCAAGTAAATGACTAGTCAGTAGTAATGTGCGAATGAATTGACTTTGAAAAAAGGTAGCGAAGGAGACATCAAAACGATAGTGTCGAACAAAAAACGGGAGAAAAACAGCCGATTATGACGCGAGCCAAGAGCATATTTATTTTACATAATTCATTGATCGGTATTACAAAATACGAGATCGTGAAAACGAGGATATATAAAGTAGAACGATACTTTTCTCTTGGTGGAATCATAATTATTTGCTATAACGTTAAACAAATTATGCAAAGCTTGCATAATGGCTTGGTACTCCGTTTTTCGTGTTTCGCGAAACGATTTCAAGCCATTATTACAGATTAGAAAGCCCGCCGAGTTCGTTATTAGAAAAAAGAAATTGCAAGGCTAATTAAATGCACAATCGACCAAACACTTCGTCCATCATTGAAGTCAATTTCACCGCAGTTTTACAATTGTACATTTTCACTTTTGCGATTCATTTTTTTCTTTTCTGCAAAACAAAGTATCGTTCTTGGGATTGAATTTAGATTTTACAGCTAATGTTAGGATATTTTAGCTTAAACAGAATGATTATCAATTATAGATTTATATGATATATCCTTTTAACTACTCCCAATTAATTTTCCAAAAATGTATTTAAGGGGGGGGGGAATACAAATAAATGTCTAAAAACTCGACATTTTTCGGGAATTTTTGGAGGGAAAATGAAACAACCTACACTTTCGGGGATTCTTTTATTAAATTATATTAACATTCAGCTTTATTTACGATTTTTTTGGAATGTGTCCGACCCCTGTGTGTCCTTGAGGCCACGCTTGAAGGAGGTCGCGTCTGGCGTGCAGACCCAATTGGCGGGAAATCTGAGGACCTAAAAAACTTTTTTTTCACTTTTAATCACCTGAACCTTGTTTTTAAATGTGTTTTGTTCTATATGAACATCCGAGACTGAAAAAACGATATTTCATAAAAAACTTAATCTGAAAAAAGTTCCAATTTTTAATTTTTTTTTCGGCTTTAGGCACTCCTAAAAATTATTTAATGTTAATTTTTTAATAATATTAGTGGTTCATACAGGACAAAATTAAATTACCTTTCGATCGCGCAAAGTATCAAGTCATTTGGATAAAAACTTTTTGAGTTATTTTTCCCGCCAAGTTTCGAGAAAAACGCGTTTAAAGTTTGTTTTATTAAAGTGTAATTTTTTTAAACTTATGACGGTTTGCAGTTTGTCGGCTATTCCGGGGCCGTACAGAGTGCCTTCCTCTTGCTCGAAAAACTCGTTCAGCTCAGATTGAGCCTGTTTTCATGCAATTCGGGCCTCTTTACTGCTGCTCAGCGATCGACGCTGGCAAAATCGGCTTCCGAAGCGCAGGTAGAAAAATGGTTGTATCTCGGGAACTACATTTCCGATCGCTCAGATATTTTACAGGATAAACCTTGAATGTATAAGCTATTGATTTATGCAAAAACAAAAAAATCGAAAAAAAATTTTTTACTTGTATTTCCCCCCTCAACTAAATGAACGCAGAATTTGTCCAAATGTCCATTTCTTTTCTATTCATTTCTAAGAAAATGTAAGTGTCTGGAGCTTCTTTCCCTCAACGATGCGGTACAGGCGGTGAATATAATCAGGTGTTTCGATTATATCTCAAATTGTCCAGCAAAACGGTTTCACCCACATACTCTCCACATTATAAAGTATGAAAAAATGCAATTTAAAAATTTATTTTTGGAATCCAGAGCAGAAATTTTACATTTTGTATACCCAGCAAATGAAAACCAATAGAAACTAACACACAAATCGTATGTTTTTTGTATTGGTTTCAATTACGTTTCTTAATTGGTTTAAACCAATACACAACACTGAAAAATTGAAATTATCGGTTTATTCGAGAAAAGTTTGTTTATCATGTCTGCAATCACCATTTCATCTTCTGTTTTGTCAGTTAAAATATAAACATTGGCACAACAAGACGCCAAAATACTTCTGGGATTAAATGGAGTTACTTGCAAAAGTAAAAAGAAGGGAATGGATCGGATCAAAACAATCTAGCCATGTGAACATGCTATATGTTATACCAAATCAATATTTCTTTACTTTATATTACATAATATTATTGTACAATAACGCTTTGAAGATTTTACAAACAAATTAGTCGCTGTAATTGCCGTAAAATGTGAGTCGCCGACATTTCAGAAATCCATTTTTTAACAGAAACTGAATTTTGCAAACAAGTAGTTTGTCAATTTACTTAGTGTACTATGTGCAATTAGACTGCGTTCACAGTGAGACAGTCATGTTTGTTAAAAGCTATTTTGAGGGTAAATCTTTTACTGAATTTATCACACTTATAAGGTGTCGCACGGGGCCGAGTACGCAAATTATTACTAAAATTCGCCTTTTTAACCAATATGTTGCTGTAAACTTCATAATTGCACGACTCTGCTCGACCGTGGGTCTGAACGTGTATTTTTAAATTACTAGATTGTCTAAAAGTTTTGTTACACTGCTGACACTTGTGCGGTTTTTCACCGGTGTGGACTCGCATGTGAGTTACTAATTGTGACGGAAAACAAAAAGATTTTTTACAATGCTCACAACTATTCGGCATTTCTCCTGTATGAACTCTGTTGTGATTTATCCAAGCACTCCTACTTCTAAAAGATCTGTCACACGTGTTACATTTATATGGTTTTTCTCCAGTGTGAACGCGAATGTGAGTTTTCAAATTCCCTGCAGTAGTAAAAGATTTGCCACAATGCTCACAACTATACGGTTTTTCTCCTGTGTGAACTCGGTTGTGAGTTATCCAAGAACTCCTATCTCCAAAAGATTTGCCACACGTGTTACATTTATATGGTTTTTCTCCAGTGTGAACGCGAATGTGAGTTTTCAAATTCCCTGCTTGAATAAAAGATTTGCCACAATGCTCACAATTATACGGCTTTTCTCCGGTGTGAATGCGAACGTGAGTTATCAATTTACTGCGGTGAATAAAGGATTTGCCACAATGCAAACAACCATATGGATTTTTTCCGGTATGAAGGCTATTGTGGCTTATCAAAGCACTGCCATTGCTAAAAGATCTGCCACACGTGTTACATTTATACGGTTTTTCTCCGGTGTGAATGCGAATGTGAGTTTTCAAATTCGATGCTTGATTAAAAGATTTGCCACAATGCTCACAACTATATGGCTTTTCTCCGGTATGAATGCGATTGTGAACAATCAAATTACACCGACTACTAAAAGCTTTTGTACAATGTTTACACTTAAATATTTTTTCCGCAGTAGGAACGCAATTGTGCTTTGACAATTCAACATGATTTTCGAAAGATTTTTGGTTGCCATCTTGAAGCTGATTCACATTTTCATTAGAGTAATAGCAAATGTGCGATATCATCCGAGTTAAGTCAAAGAATGTTCGTTGACAGTCTTTGCAACTGTAATGCATTTTTTTGCCGTTATTAAACACATCTGCGGATAAATGTTGTTTTTGCTCCGGTGTCTTCGCGTTACAATTAATTTTGTAATTCGGTTTTGCAAAAGCAGTGTGAATTCCTTGTTGTAACTCAACGGAATCTGAATCCTCTTCGTCTTTATTAGCTGATGGAAAAATATTCGTTTTGTTGCGAGTTCCCATAATGCCTCTTGAGTAGGATGTTTATCTGTGAAAAGAATGCAGTATTAAAGTTGACGCATTTTATTAAAGCTTACCCAGATAAGACATTTTTGCAGTATCTGGCTCACTGGGATGCTATAATATAATATATTATTATAACATCCCAGTGAGCCAGATAGTTTCAGAATAGGCTAACATTTGCCCAAAGAAGGTACTTTGTTCAATTATTGGTTGTTTTTTGCCCCACATTTGCCCAATTTCGGGCCAATCCCACGTTTGGTTCACTGGTACATCGAGAAAATCTATAAATCTATCTCAATTTTGTTTAACCTTAAAGTGTATGAATTTACGAAAGCTTCCTATGAATTGTTTTTATCGTGAAAATATTTACGAACTCTTTTTGCCATTAATTAGTATTACTGTATTTTACATAGATATAATAAACTGTGCAATATCCTTTCTGCCGATATAAACTTATGTACATTTTTATTAATATTTCATTAGTACTACCGTCTATTTACCACACACGTATGGGTATTAAGAACTTACCTCCAGTTCATACCAGAATTGGTTTCCGATTACTTCACATAAAAAATGTGTGTCTTCCTAGTATTCAATACTTTATTTTGTAAAATACAATGTTACAGTAGTCACAGCATGTCAGATCAAAACATTTATGTTTTGGTAAATCGGGAACTTTACATTTACTCCGGTTAATAAGCCTGGCTCGTACTGTTCTTTTTCTTTGTTTCCATAACATAAATACTGCTCTTTGTCTTATCAATTCATTTTTGAGTTACTGGTTTGGCCTACAACTACGAACAAATTATGTTTTGACGCGACATGTGACTACTGCAATATTGAATTTTACAAAATAAAGTATTGAACACTAGAAAGACACAAATGTTTTATATGAGTAATCGGAGATCTGGTATGACCTGAACGTAAGTTTTTACTAATATATGTAAATTACGGTAAGCTTACGTATATTCGTACACTTTGAGGTTAAACCAAGTTGAGATAGATTTTCAAGATACCCTGATATGAAAACATACATCATACAAGTTTATACAAAAATTATGCAGAAATCGGGTATAGAATTCATATGGAATGGATGATGTAAAATAAAATTCCGATAAAATGCTGCAAATACTGCACAAATTTCCTATCTGGGTATACTGTAATAAGATGCGTCAATTTTAACACTATCTTTTCACAGATAAACATTCCACTCATGAGGCATTATGGGAACTCGCAACAAAACGAATATTTTTCCATCAACTAATAAAGACAAAGAGGATTCAAATTCCAATGAGTTACAACAAGGAATTCACACGGCTTCTGCAAAACCGAATAGCAAAATGAATTGTAGCGCGAAGGCACCGGAACAAAAAGAACATTTATCCGCAGATCTGTTTAATAATGGCAAAAGAATTCATTACAGTTGCAAAGACTGTCAACGTACATTCCTTGACTTAACTCGGTTGCTATCGCACATTTGCTGTTACTCTAATGAAAATGTCGATCAGTTTCAAGATGGCAACCAAAAGTGTAACAAAAAACAACTGACAACTCCGACGGATGATTTCATTCCAGAAAAACCCTTTTCGTTTTATAACTGCAGAAAATCTTTCGAAAATCATGTTGTATTGTCACAGCACAATTGCCTTCCTACTGCTGAAAAAACATTCAAGTGCAAAAATTGTACAAAAGTTTTTAATACCCGGAGTAACTTGATTGCTCACAACCGCATTCACACCGGAGAAAAGTCGTATAGTTGTGAGCATTGTGGCAAATCTTTTAATCATGCGTCGAATTTGAAAACTCACATCCGCATTCACACCAGAGAAGAACCGTATAAATGTAACACATGTGGTAGATCTTTTAGAAATGGCAGTGCTTTGGCAAGCCACAACAGCCTTCATAACGGAAAAAATCCATATAGTTGTTTGCATTGTGGCAAATCTTTTATTCACCGCAGTAAATTGATAACTCACGTTCGCATTCACACCGGAGAAAAGCCGTGTAATTGTGAGCATTGTGGCAAATCTTTTATTGAAGCAGCGAATTTGAAAACTCACATTCGCGTTCACACTGGAGAAAAACCGTATAGTTGTGAGCATTGTGGCAAATCTTTTACTGGTGTAGGGAATTTGAAAACTCACATTCGCATTCACACTGGAGAAAAACCATATAAATGTAACACGTGTGGCAGATGTTTTAGTGATAGGAGTGCTTGGATAATTCACAACCGAATTCACACCAATGTAAAACCGTATAGTTGTGAGCATTGTGGTAAATCTTTTATTAATGCAGCGAATTTGAAAATTCACATTCTCGTTCACACCGGAGAAAAGCAGTGTCGTTGCGAGCACTGTGGCAAATCCTTTGCTCATGCGACGAATTTAAAAACTCACATTCGCATTCACACCGGAGAAAAGCCATTTAATTGTGAACATTGCGGCAAATCTTTTACTCGCAGCACTATACTGAAAAATCACATTCGCATTCATACCCGAGAAAAACCGTATAAATGTGACACGTGTGGCAGATGTTTTCGTGATAGGAGTGCTTGGATAATTCACAACCGAGTTCACACTGGAGAAAAACCGTATAGTTGTGAGCATTGTGGCAAATCTTTTACTGGTGTAGGGAATTTGAAAACTCACATTCGCATTCACACTGGAGAAAAACCATATAAATGTAACACGTGTGGCAGATGTTTTAGTGATAGGCGTGCTTGGATAACTCACAACCGAATTCACACCGATGTAAAACCGTACCAGTGTCAGCAGTGAAAAAAAACTTTTAGACAAACTGGTCATTTAAAAAAACACGTTCGGACCTACGGTCGAGCGGAGTCGTTTAATTCTGACATTTCCAGCAACATATTGGTTACAAAGGCTAATTTTAGTAATAATTTGCCTACTCGGCCCCTTGCGACACCTTATAAGAGTGATAAATGTAAAAAAAGATTTACCCTCAAAATGGCTTTTAATAAACATGTGTGTCCCACTGTGAACGCAGTCTAATTGCACATAATACATTCAGCAAATTGACAGCTACTTGTTTGCAAAATTTCTGTTAAAAATTGATTTGTGAATTGTTGGCGACTTTACATTTTACACCAATTACACCGACCAATTTATTTGTGTAATCTTCAAAGCGTTATTGTACAATAATATTATGTAATATAAAGTAAAGAACTATTGATTTGGTATAATATATAGCATGTTCACATGGCTAGATTGTTTTGATCCGATCCATTCCCTCCTTTTTGCTCTTGCAGGTAACTCCATTCAAGAGTTCGTGGTCACGTGACAAAATGTCTGACAGTTAACCGAAAATGTCTCCAGTGAATTATACATTTCCAGATCTTAATAGAAAAATACCGCAAACTTTGCACAAATTTAACTGCTATGTTTTCACAAACATAGCAGCAACAATGCAACATTATGTCTGAGTAACAATCCTCGTGCAATTTCCCGTTCGGTGTGAGATAAATGTGACATCACGCAATGATGTCACAGCAATTTTCTCGCCATGCTTCTTCGCGTTCGCCCTGGCTCCACAGCCTGAGAAATGTGGCGATAGACGGCTCTGTTGGGTCGTGAATCCGACTTTTCTGTAACTGTAGTAACTTATGAAATGATTATAACGCACCCTCTTCACTGGAATTAAAACTGCATCATCAGCATCAATCAGTTGGAGTTGAGACACGGTGGAGTGAACGTCGTTGGTCCTGAGCTCGCTAGTTGTCGACAGTAATCATCAAAACAAGCCAAAACATCTGGTGTCGACTGGTGATTCCGCGGATCGGGAAGGCGTTTGGCGCGCCCGCTCTGCTAACTATGTCCACCAGGAGCTCCAAAGCGGGGAATGCCTCCAAGAACGTTCAAAGCAAGATTAACTTGCTACCCAAGAAACCCAAAACTGACATAACCTCTAATAACTCAAAGAAAGAAGAAAAGAAAAAAGCTAGCAATAACGAAAAGAAGGATGAAATCATACACGTCAAAAATTCCTACCAACTACTCGCTGACCTGCAAGAGGTTGAATCATCAAATGAGAATCCGGAAATACCGGACCAGCGAAACCATCATAAAATCCGGGCGATCGTCGTGCACGCCGATGTGGAGGATCACTTGAGATTCGTCCAGGGACTCGCAGCAAAGTGTTCGGAGGTCCCCACATTCAAATACACAAAATCTAACTGTAGCATTTATGCTAAACATCCTCGAGACTACGATCTACTGATTGATTCCCTTACTTACGGAAAAACCCCATTTCACACGTATACTCCGCCTTGGAAAAAGTTGAAGCAACTGGTTGCTAGGGGGCTCCCTCCAATCCCCACGGAATCAATCAAAGAGGAACTCACTTTGAATGGACACCCTCCAGAAAGAGTGATTATAATAAAAAAGAAGGACGCCCCTATCCCACAACGACCGGTATACTTGATGACCTTCCGACCTGATGCGGATCTCGCTGCTATCCGCCTCATCAAACATCTTTGCCATGTAAGCTTTACGTGGGAACCGTATCGGAATAAGAGAGGTGCAACCCAACACAAGTGCCAGAAATATGGCCACAGCACTCAAAACTGTCATCTCCAACCACGCTGTGTTAAGTGTGCCGGCGAGCACCTGACGGAAAAATGCGTTAAACCTTCTGGCGAACCGGCATGTTGTGTCAACTGTAACGGCAATCATCCTGCAAATTTTTCTGGATGCAAGGCCCTGGCTGACCATAAAAAATCCCTAGAACGTCCCTCCAGACAACGAACTCAACGTGCCCCCCCTGCACCAACCCCAAACTACCAGAACTTCCCATCAATGTCAACCAGAGGACATGAGCAGACTCGATCAACATCTCCTACGCTCCAGGACACCTACGCGCAGAGAACTTCTACTGGAGTCAACAAACATCGCATGACGCAGGACATTGGTGAGTTCATGGAAATATTGGGCCAAATTAACATACTCAACAAGTATTGTAACCTTAAAAATATTTTATCCAAACTTAAAAACCTAACCAACCGTATCCAAGGATGTGAAACAGAGGAACAGCAGACGTTAGCATTTATAGATGTATTTTTGCACTAAAATAAAAAATTTAACTATTGCTCATTGGCATGCAAACGGAGTAAAAAACAAAATTACGAACTAGCTCATTTCAACGGCACTGCGGCCGGAGGTGTTATGTTCATTACCAAAGAAAACCTAGACTTTCAACAAATCCCTATCCACACAGAAAGCTTTGAAACCGTTGGGATTAAAATAGCCGGAACTGCCCTTTTCTCAACTTACCTTAGACCCCAAAACAAATTCAATAGCACTGAACTTAGTTCCATATTAAACTCACCACGTTCGGTTCTTATACTGGGTGACTTAAATTGTAAGCACATTACGTGGGGCTGTCTCCGAGCCAATGCGAATGGGTGTGCACTCTATGATTATGTGTCAAAAAGAGCAATAAACATCATCCACCCAGATGAATTTACCTATCAACCCACGCAAAGCAACAATCGCCCCAATATTATAGATATCTGTATACTCAAGGGAATTAATCGAGTTCCGCAAATTACGTTGCACCATGAGCTCAGTTCCGATCACCTTCCATTCACCTTAGTTTTTGATCAAGCTAATGTCCCGACTCTACCAAGAACGTTCAATAATAAAAAGACTGACTGGAGCTCCTTTCGCCGGACCCTTGACCACACTATCTCAATTAACAATAAAATTAGTACTATCCACGAAATAGACTCTGAAATAGACCGGTTAACAATTAAAATTTTACAATCACACTCAGATAATACTCCTCGCAACAATAATCGCTCTCCTGAAAAACTTCCCGATGAAATCTGTGATGCCATAAAACAAAAAAACTTTGCACGACATAAATATCAACGCACACGAAATCCTATATACAAGCACCTTCACACACAACTTAACAGTGTGGTCAAACGTCTGATTAGCGATTGGAGAAACAATAACTGGAATCATAAAATCAGCACTCTTAAAGTAAACGACAATTCCATTTATAGAATGACAAAAGCCCTAACCAAAAAATAAAAAATCAATCTCCCGAACCTCAAGGTCGGTGATCGGAACGCAATAAGTGATACCGAAAAAGATGAAGCACTCGCGGCTCACTTCGAAAATGTGCATCGCACGACTGCGGAAATGGGAACGCGCGATAACAACCTGTATATAGATAGCGAAATCTCTAAATTTGCGGAACTTGAATCCAATAAATCACTTATTGTAAGAGTCAGCCCTAGCGAAATAAGAAACATAATAGCCAAAACCAGGAACCGGAAGGCACCTGGAGATGATGGAATCTGAAAGAATCTGAACAAGAAGTGCCTAGTGCAACTTAATCATATTTATAATGCGTGTTTTCTCCAAAACTACTTTCCGGTTACCTGGAAGCGAGCTGCTGTCGTGGCAATTCCAAAACCTGGCAAAGACCACACGATTCCTTCCAATTACCGACCCATCAGCCTTCTGGCATCTATGGGAAAAATCCTAGAGATGCTAATATTGAAAAGGCTTAAAAAATCTGGCTTGCTTGATTTGAAGCTCAACGACCACCAGTTCGGGTTTAGGGCCAAGTGCTGCACGGTTCGCCAACTCGCCCTGGTGGTAAACGAGATCAGACTTAGATTCAACTCAAAACAAGTCACAGCGGCTATGTTTCTCGACATTGAGAAAGCTTTCGACACTGTCTGGCATGACGGTCTCGTAATTAAGCTACGAGAGTTCGGTTTTGATCGATACCTAATAAAAATTATCCAGAGCTTCCTCACGGACAGAACCTTTCGAGTCAGAACTGGCAATAACCTCTCGAAGGAACACACTGACGAGGCTGGAGTGCCGCAAGGATCAGTCCTTGGTCCTGTACTTTTTATAATATATATTAATGACATGCCGGGCTATACCGGAACAAGAATTGCCCAATTTGCTGATGATACGGCAATCTTTGCCTCATCATGGAAGGACCACGCGACGCTCCGGCGCGTCCAGGCACACGCTGAATATCTGAAATCTTATTTTCAAAAATGGAAACTGAAAATTAACGCTTCCAAAACGGAATTGATAGTGTTCTCTCCATTCAAGAAACTTGATAATCAACACCGGATTGAACTTTTCGGTCAAAACATAACCACGACATCAACTGTGAAATATCTCGGCGTGTGCCTTGACCAAAATCTTAGATTCAACACTCACGTCTCCAAAACTAAATTAAAAGCACAGATAACCATGCGTAGCCTCTTTCCATTATTAATCAATAAACATATGTCACAAAATAACAAACTCCTTATTTACAAAGTTATCATTAGATCAACCATGCTGTACGCATGCCCTATCTGGGCCAACCTCGCTGCTAAAACGTACGTTAATTCGCTTCAAATAATACACAACAAATGCCTGAGGCTTGCCCTACATGCCTCTAGAGCAACCAGATTAACTTTAATACACCAAATAGCTGCTCTGCCGTTCCTCAAAGACAAAATAAAAGACTTGGCCCAATGTTTCTATAACTCCTTAGTCAGGGACGATATTGTACGGCTCCATAATAAGGACAAAATACTGTTACGTATTAAATATAAGCTAACTTATTGATATTGTTAAATGCTCATATTTAACTTGTTCTTGTTTTTATATATCGTCGTTATAAACTTAGAATTAGGGTTTTTGTTTTAAGTTTTCCTTGTACATTGCTTCAATTACTTCAAGTAGTCATAATCAAGAGATCTAAGACTGATAAAACTGTGATCACTACCCTACTGAAAAAAATATATGTTAGATTTAATATTAGATTTAATATGAAATCTCATATACAAAATTGATACCCTAT
>JABFPB010005077.1:0-13868 GCA_022817645.1 Ceratoteleas bidentatus
CTAAAAGATGGCGATTAAAGACATCAATCAGATCATCGCACGACCCGGCGGTAAGCAGTCCACTCCAGTCCCTGGATGAGATATAAGTCGTTAGATACCAAAAACTGTCGCAGATGATCAGAAAGCGAAGTAACTTTGGACATGTCGATATTGAAATCCCCGATAATTATAACATTCTGATATTTATCAAAGAAAGTGACTAAGCTTTCCTCAAAATTGGTTGGTAAAACATAATTAGGGGGACGGTAAACCACTCCAAACAAAACTTTCTGGGCACTACAGGAGATTTCTAAGAACATGAACTCCGTTGGATCCTGTTGATGATGTTGTGACCGGAAAAGAACTCGCGCCTTAAAAGAATTATGTATATATGTACACATACCAACCCCACCCCCCAACCTACCAGATCTATCATTACGAAACAAAGTATAATTTTGAAGATGGACTCTCCCGTCCAAAACTCTTTCATCCAACCATGTTTCAGAGACAGCAACGATATGAAAAAAGTGACGACTGAGATAATATTTAAATTCATGAAAATGGCTGATGGACGCCAAAGATTGCGCATTAAGATGACAAACAAATAAATCTTTCAAAACATGAGTGGATGAACTGCTCATTTGTTCATTTTGGCGTCATTTGAGTATTGGTAGACATCGACGAATCGTGGAGACCTTGATGCAGGACCTGGGAATAGGAAGGAGATTCGTGCACAACATCCATTGGAGTATCACCACTTTCAGTTTGATCAGAGGTCACCGTGCCTTTGAATCGCTCTCGTACACTATTCTGTGATTTCCTGATATAGCTCACTCCATCCCTCATCCAACAATAAGCATATTCATTACTTCGGGCATATTCCTTCGCTAAATTAAAAATACGACGTTCTTCAAATGTAACGTGTTCATTAATGTAAATGGGATTGTCTGGTAAATCAGACCTAATATGACTACATTTAATTATTCCAGTCTGTCTCTTGGCTTTCAACCACATTCCTCTCAATTTCTGTGCCGAAAATCTGACCAAGAGCAGACTCTTACCCCCACGCCTGGGTTTGAGCACCCGAGTAAAATCAACTTGATCAGTATTGAAGTTCAATTTTAAGATCGCGGCGAGTTTCGATAATACATTTTCAGGGTCACCCAAAACTTCCCCGTGTAGACCGACAATGACAATTTCGCGCACCCTGTTGAGATCAAATTCTAACTCGCGTTTCATTTTTTTACGCTCAGACTCCAAATCACGGTGCGCCGAAAGATGAGCCTCGCAACAAGTATTTTTGCTTTCTCTAATTTGCGCATATCCGATTGCAGTCTCCCTACTTCTAAATTGAGCCCGTCAAGATCGTCCGCCACGGCGGAGATTTTAGCTTGAAAATTTTCGAGTCTCGCAGATATCACACCGATTTCGGCATTCATCTAGTCAAATTGATCAAGACGAGATTTAATATTTGAAATTTCGACTTTCAAGTCGGGAAGACATTTCACATCATTAGCAATGGAAACCATTAGCGCATGAATGGCTTTAATATCGAAACTTGCAGAGTGAGATTTTCTGAGGTGTTCGACGGATACATTTGACGCTTAGGGGGCGGAGAGTTTGAATGTTCAGAATTGATCGATGATTCTGCAACAGATCCGGCTTCATCTCCATCTCGCTAACGCTTCACACCCTTATCTTTCATGCATTATTGCAACCAACTGCAGCACCTTCCTTTACCAATTCGCATAATTTCAAACATTCCTGATGATATAAGCGTTTACACAATGTGTTTGAACAACGCAGATCTTCATATACAGTTTTCTTACATTTGTGGTAAGAGCTTGCCGATTCCACCCATATCTACTATAAAATAGCACAAATGCAACAAAATAAAATATCAAGGTATAAGAGAGAAAATGTAAACATCAACCAGACAGCAGCTGTCTGAATGCAGTCGCGTATTTATATCATCAACGCAAGATCTGTTCGCTCGCACACACACAACAGTAGGAGATGGAGATATCAACCGTAACTAAACGCGTTACAAACAACTCAAGCGCGAAGGATTTCGACTTCTCTCTCTCACTTTAATTTACACGACTAGAAAGAGATGATAATACATGTCGGATAAAGTGTTACCAACATGCGAACATAATCTAAACGGACTATTTTCTCTCCTTATTTAACTATGCAATATTTTCTCTTTCTATCACTTCGATGAATAATTTGCCATCACAAAAACAAATAATTTTTTGTGATTGCATTTTGCGGGCGCAAAATGCAATTTTGCGCCCTAGGGCCTTTTTTCCGCCCGCTCAATTTTCCGCCCGATCATTTTCCGCCCGAGGTCGGAAAAGAACCACTTTGCGCCCGATATGCAGGCACGAAAAAGGTCATTTTTTGTGCAGGTACGACAAAAAAATGAATAACGCGCGCCGAACAAAGATTGTCCCGATGAATCCACACTCCGAGTCATTTAATATTGCGTTCGCTTCCGGGAATATGCGAAAATTGGTCCGCAAGTGCGATTACGATCCACCAGTCATCAGTGTTATTCTGCTAAATATCGTTTTATTCTGCTAAATATTTGTTCGTTTTACTCTAAGAATGTTCCGCAATTTCGATGACGGAAAAATAACCGAAACTTTTTTTGTTTCAGGTAAGAGAAATTGGCTTCATTTACGAGAGGTATTCATGCGAATAATGACTGAGGTAATAAGACCGAGAGCATTTCTCACGTTATTTCTTCCGATACATTTTTCCCAAGAAGCAACGACCTTCGTACATGCGAGAACTATTGAAATTGTATGGGACCCTTTGCGGCTTGCTCAACTTTTCGGCGAGATCGCCAGTAATTGCAGTGCTTTGTTTCCCATGTAGATAAAAACAATCGGCCCAAGGTTGGTATGAAACGCAGGTTGACAATGGGCCAAGCTTGGCTGATACAACAAGCGAATAAAAATGCCATTAAACCAATAACAATCTCGGTCTAGAACGGTAACTGAAATTCGCTGTTGAGATAACAGCGAATTTCTTTTGAACCAACAGAATGTGTTCAAAAACAAGTTCGACGTAGCGCTTTGCAATGTTGAAGCAAAAGCAGATTGCCCTTGGTTCAAAAACAGACACTGTTGTTTTAAAAATCTGACATCTACTTCACGTTTGCTGTTGATTTTATGGCATTTTTCTCCCCGTATGCTGTAAAAAATCCAATTTTCCACAGTCCTGTGGAAAATTCAAGTTCCTATTACAGAAATGGTACACTCAAAGTAAATTAGCTTTTGAATACTATAATATTTATGCAACATCTTATGCAATTTACAACACGTGGATCGCAGTTCAATTCGGTTATTCTTAAAAAATTACAGTTAAATGACAAAACGGTAATGTCATTTAATTATCATTAGATACGATTAAAACTGTACACATACGTTCTTTTGTTTTTAACTGCTTATGTAAATTTTTTGCTAAGAAACAATATTAGACGTTAAAATTGATTAAATAAGAACATTTAACAATTAATGATACACACATTTTCTAATACTTAAAAATTTGTTATTAAATAATAATGTTGGCTTTTATTTTTATTCATGGATTCCAGTCATAGCTATGCCTTTGTAGATTTGATCGCACGCGACTTGTACATTTTCAATAAGTACGACCAAAATTGCGCTGCATACACGTAAATTGTTTTTAAATTCTAGAATGTTTATAGTTCTCTTAAAGTAATTTAATAATATGTTTAAATGTAAGAGTTAAAAGTACTGCCATTTTTTGTTGTATGTATATAATGTAAGATGTGTGAAACATATTGAAATATAAACATAATTAATCTTAAAATGTGATCTTTGCTAACAAAATAAAAGATACTAAACTTCAAAAAAATAGGTAAAGAAATAAAGGCAACACTTTATTTAAAAACGAATCAATTGACGGTTTCCGTGTTTTCCGTAATGTTATATGCTGAAAAACATAAAAAATGCTCTAGTAACCATGGTTAAGATTGCAATCATATTACAAATGATTTATGTTAGGAATGGAATTTTTTTCAAAAAAGCAAAATTCCTCCTAATAATTTTTTTTAAATCGTTTTATGTAGGTCCAAAAAGAAAATAATTTTGGGCCTATGCATTTTAATTTTGTATCTTATTTCATTTACGTAGTATTTTTTCAGTAAGGAAGACTACAATATTCCATTATTCTTCTTATGACCAAAATAATTACTTTTTTCACAGAACATATACAGTTTTTATCAAATCAACTAAATGTTCGTTGCCATAGAATATTATTATTATAACTAAAAAGCATCCGTTTGAATGAAAAAAAATTTGGTTCAACCAAATTCTTAATTGTACAGGAAGCGTCTTTCTTTACAAAAAAAAACGTGTTTTTTTATTAAAACATAATTTGACTTGAAATAAAAAGGTTTATTTTCTACCAAATGATCTAAACTTTTCAAAAAGTTTCTTTTAAAAAGACACACTTTTCAATCAATCAGAATAATTCTCAGAGTGCACCCAACCAAAACCGTCCGCCTCGCTCCACATAACCCAATCGAGTCGCCAAATCTGCAAACGTCCTTCCCGAGGCAGCGCGAGACCTCCACCGGACCGCGATTCCCTGCGAACCCTCCAGATCGCATTCACCTCCACCCAAACCAGTCGCCGCTTCGCAAGGACATTAGCACCGGGGTCCGCGTCTCGGCACCGATCTCGCGCCGCTTGACGTTTGGCTTCGGGGTTGGAAGGACGGCGCGCGAAAAAGGCGCGCGTAAGAAAAAGAAGCGGCGTTCCGGGGGCCAAGCCGAGGCAGGGCCGTTCCCCCCGCCTCACAATGCCGACTGATTTATGGCCCCGCGCACATACACAGAGTTACACACGATATCATAATACCATTAATTCTTCGTCAAATTCCCCGCTGACTGAATCATGCTAGCCGCACGGTAAATCACGCGACGACTAATGCGCGCACGACCGAACGCGTTGTCTTATCTCCGGTGGGACCGCGGGGGCAGGTGTCCGCGGCTTTTTGTCGCTCCGCCGGCTTTTTCGCGGCGCCGTAATCGCGGCCCCATCGCGCCGTCACGCGTCCCCCGGAAACCCCACAAAGCCGACTCTATTAGACCACTCTGTGTTTCGCTCGTGGGGTCGCGCGATCGGCATTGTATCGGCCCCGCGGTGATTAATGACGGCGCTCGCGCGCGCACGGTTCATCGCCGGAGTTGACGATATTTGTTGTCAATGGGACCCGCGAGAGGGCGCGCGGCCAAGATAACGGAAAAGCCGAGTCGGGCTTTTTGCTGGCCGCCACTTTTGCCGCTGCCACTTTGATTGCCGATGAGTGTGTCGCGTGATAAGATTATCGGTGTTTTTATGCGCGATGCAAATTTGCGTTATCGCCATTGTTCACGCGTCGACATGCCGTCCTACATTCGCGGAACAATTGTTTGCGATGTACTTGTTATCGGGATGCAAAAATAGGGGAAGTCAAGGGTGGGAACAGATGTGGCGGTGTCGATTTTTTTGTGGAATTTCGTTGGAGTTTTTCTGAGGATTAATCGAGTTGTTTGGAGAGTTTGTGGAGATGGGTGTGGGATCAGAGTGGGGTTTTCGGATTCGAATGAAGAGCTGGAGAATTTAGACTCGAATTTTTCAAAAATAGTGAACATTAAGTCTTGTCAAATTAGAGGAATCACATAATGTGATTCAAAGTTTAAGTGATTGCGCGATTTATGTTAGTTTCATTAGGTAGCAAAATGTGGGAATGATATTAATATTGGTTATAATTCAGTGAATTAAATTTGCAGAAACAATCGCCCACTAAAACTCATGTTTTCGTACATGAATACACTTGGATATCTTCAATTGTTCTGCAGGAAAAGTTTCCGATCATGTTCGGAAACACGTCATACGAGTAAATGCAAGTGATTAGACGAGCGAAGAATTGGCGAGGTATGTTAAAAATGACTGTGTACGAAGAGTTGTCGTTATCGAACAGGGAGTTATCTTACAGAAAGTAATAATTATTTACATATCGTTATCGAATGGACAGTCCACGGAAAGTAGTAATTACTTGTATGACATGTGTCATTTTCCACTGATGAACTTGTAATATTACATGAATAGTTATAAATGAAGTTTCCAATAATATTTGCATGAGATAACGATTCCGTAATTGTTTGAAGATGTAACTAAAAACAAGTGTAGAAACAATTAATCTGAAATTCTGGAGTTATACTAAACTGATGTCGCGCTATGTTTTTAATATTAGTATATGTGACATGAAAAATCTTTTACAATGTAGTAATTTCTTATTGCAGTGATCAAATTTCTTGATGAATTATGTACAATTACACTAATATCAATACATATAGATTTTGTAACACTAAGACGCATTTTGATCGTCGTTAAAATGTTGAGAGTAATGAAATTGTTTTACTACTTCAAATCATTGTTTGTATTTTGTCAAGTTCTAAGTTTCTTGTTTAACAAAGAATATAAAATTAAATTAAATTAATTAAATCTTCTCAATAAACATTGTAATTTTCAATAGTACCAGGAGATCACTAAGCCTTCTGACAATCTTACAATAGAACTATATCTTCACCACAGACCATTCGGTCCCACCTTCGTTGCCAAAACTCCCTTCGGTCATTCTAAACCACATTTCCTTTTCACGTTTCCCGGTCAAGATGTCGACCAACAACCGTCCCATCCTCTAATTTCCATCGAAATCACGCTTTTCCGAAAAACCGCCACCCATTGTGAAATCGGTTCGACACGCCAGACGACAACCGATCTTCTCTACATGAGAAAAACTTTCAGTTTCCAATTAACATTGACATCTCGTTATATATATTGAGTTCATTAAAATCAACCCTACAATCACAAAGGTATGATGTTTTTTTCCCCGATTTACCATCTATTCTCTTATCTACTATAGATAAAATGACAGTACTTTCAGATACAAGATTTTTTCTTAACTTTAATTGTCTTTCTTTACGTTCCCGAGCATATTATACATTCTTATATACATAAGCACAAAAGCGAGAACATAAGAAAACCTTCAATCTAGTCTTTGAAATTAAAATGAAAAGAACTACCGAAAAAAAACTTTGAAAAGTACTACCGAAAGAACTTTATTGTAACGTAAAAAATTACCCACTGCGCGATCTGCAAATTATGAAGGATTTGCCACATTTTGCAGATCCTCCAACAAATTTACTTTTGGAATCGTTCTATGACATTACAACCCAACAGACTCACGAACTTTCTACTCCTTTATTCTACATATTCATGGAAAAAAATGTTGGTCTCATTTACTTGATTCAATACAACTTTTTAGCTACATTAAGTAGAATTCACCTAAAACAGATAAACATTCCCCTGCTACAAGCCAACGCTTCTTTCCTCGTACCTCGATCTAATACACTTCGCAAATTCGTTCCCCATTTCATCTCTCCTCCATTACTACCTGGTACCACGCGCCATATCTCTAACCACCTACAACCCATAACCATCAAACACACCACATTCTCAGCCCACCTTCCCATCATCTCCACTACTTCCTCAGTCCCCTAATTCCAACTCTTCTCCTCTCACCCACACCTCTTCCTCACTCTACTTCTTCTACTCACTCTGTCCAATGTGAACCCTCTTCATCCACGGGTAGATCTGCGGCGGGTTTCCGCCGGAGCTGTTGGCCTTGTTCGACGAGTTGTTGCCCGTGCTGGAGGTGCTCGAAGTGCTGGACGCGGGCGAAGACGCGGAGGAGGCGTTGGTCAGCGCGGAGCCAGCCTCGGCTCCTCTGGAGCTGCCCCCCGGTGGCGAAGCCGCGGACGCGACCGCGGCGGACCTCGAGGATCCGGCTCCCTGCGGTGAGGTCAGCCCCGAGGCGGCCTTGCTCGTACCCGGGGCGCCGAGCGGGGTCGGGCTATTCCTCGATGTCGACGTGGTCAGGTCCTGGGGCGAGGCGACGCTCGTGGAGGACGTGGAGTCCGCGTATTTGCAGGTGGACGTGGAGGCCACCGCTGGCGCCACGGCGGCCTGGAGCAACGGGCTCGTGGGGTCCTGGTGGAGTGCCGGCTGGTGGTGCGGCTGGTGGTGCTGCGCGGCGGACTGGTGCATCGCGTGCTGCTGTGCCGTGGCGCTGGCGCTGAGCCGGGGCTGGGGCTGCAGCTGGGTGTAGTCGATCATGCCGGTTGGCGCGGTGTGCTGCATGCCCGAAGCCGGCGCGGCGTACGGGTGCTGCGGGTAGTGCTGCTGGGGCGAGTAGCATGGCGTCGGGTAGCCGGTGCTGGCGGCGCCAGGGTTGTAGTAGTCGCCAGTGGCCGGCGAAGCCGCGGGCAGCGGTTCGCCCGGGGAATTGGGCGTGGGACGAGGCTGCTGCTGGGCCTGCTGCTGCTGGCCGCCGTAACACGCGGCCAAGGAGTTGACGAACTGGTAGGAGCTCATGCTGGCGGCTGAAGGGCGAAGCACTGGGAGGCGAGAGGGCTGCGGCTTTAGCTGGGCATCATCGTCAAGGGAGATTCATCTGGGCATCATCACTCATGTCGAGGAACGCGCGAGATTTATCGTAACCGGCTCGAGGATCTGTACTGAGGATCACGAGGAGGCCCGGCGGATGGGCTGCGGCTCCATCCGGGTCACGAGCAGCGCCGGGCACAAACACACAAAACCACTTCAAGGGGCACGGCGGGTCCGGGCTGGTACCGGTGTGCACGCGCAGATAGGTGATATCGGACTGAAACTCGCGGTTCTCGAGGCCGGTGCGGTAGCTGTCACGTGCCCGCGCTGCGTGTCAGGAGCGCCGACCAATCGGCGTCGTCCGTCAAACCTTGATTGGTCTCTCTCGGAGCTGCGGCGGATTCTTCAGCCCCGTTCCTCTCCTTCGGTCGGTGCTGCTGCTGCTGTTGCAGCGCGACGTGACAAGAGCTAAGAGGGGTGCCCCGGAGAGGGGATTAATGGAGAGATATTCGGAAGCACGCTGGTGGGGAGGGGACTTGTTCGCTCTAACCTCGCCGACGACACCGAGCAGTGCTCTACCGGGGTTCCCGCGCGCACGCGCCCCCTCCCCCTGCACGCGGCCGCTCTTTTCGCGGGCACAGGTGGGGACTTTGGAGAACGGCCCGCGCGGTTCCGCGGACCGAGATCGGCGGCTAGTCGGGCCCCGGGGCTGCCGCGCGGCGGCCCGCTTTTTGCTCGAGCCTCCGCCAAAGAGCGCCCGGAAGAAAAGACACGCATAAGTCAGGCCGCCGGCCGCGGCTGACAGTTTTATGAGAGTTTGATAGCCGCGCGCGTTCCCACTCGGTCCCGATCTCGCTCGCTATCCTTCTCTCTCGCACGAGGGACGGACGGATGCTCAGCCGAGCCGACACGCGCACCAACCACCGTACTCTTTATTGTCCCATAAATTCAAACCTGTTGCCTAGACCGGGGAGGGAGATACGGGACGCGAGACGGCGAACACGCGACGCTCCCGATCGCGCGCTTCCCGAGCCGATCCACTCGCGAAGACTGCGGCCGCTTGTGGCGCGGCGATAGGGACACCGGCCCGAGGAGGCGGGGCCGGGGTTTGCTCGCGCGACCGTTTCCGAGGGCAATTAATTTCCGCGGATCATCGGCCAATTTGGGCCCGCATTGTCCGCCGATCGGCGCTCGGCTCACTTTCACTCGGCGCCGCGCAGGCCACGTAGTGCGACGCTTGCTCACCAGATGTGGCGCGAGTGGTCGTTTCCGTTGAATTGAATCGCGCGCCCGCCTTCGGCCATCCCCTTCTTCGCTCGCGCGCCCCTTCCACGCGGTAAAGCGCCCCACCAGCGCCGCGAACGCGGCTATCTTTTCAGCGACGGACGCGGTACCGTCGCACACGCACGAAAGGGGATCGCCCCTACCACCACGCTGACACTTTCAAGTTCCTTCCACCTTACACTCTTTGGTACTTGTTCTTTGGCATTCAATTCCGCGCGCTCACGCCCGATCCCAAGTCCGACCGAGGCGTAATCGCAACTTCGACGGCGGCGTGCATTTAATGCCGTGCGATCAATTAGCGCGAGAGGCCCTTTGCGGCGCACTTTCGGAAGGTATTGCCGAGCCGACTGGGTGCCGTGAGGAGCAGTCAGAGACTTTTGAATGTACTCGTTTTCCTTGAACATGTTACGATTTTGAATTAGTATAACAAAAGTATGACAAAAGTATAAAAGTTGTATTAGTATGACAAAAGTATAAAAACTATTAGTATGACAAAAGTATGGCACATTGCACTAATCAAGTTTCTATCTGTTGGATTCCTACTCTTTTGAAAAGTTTCATTTTGGTTTTGATTGCTACTGTGATTACTTGAATAAAAATGTGCAAACAGCGACGAAGACTCAGGATTGGTTTGAGTCTTCGTCGAACGTTTAAATATTTAACATTGTGTTCCAAATAATGTACCTTGTTTAACTTTATGTTCAATAAGACATGCCAACACATGTCTGATAAATTTAAATTCATAAAGTTTTAGATTTTATTTTACAGCCATATATTTTCATTTATGACAATGATCTGTTTTTATCAAATATGAAATCTTCTAGGAAGCGGTTTTTATGATAAGTATTTTTTATTGAAAGTATATTTAAAATAAAACTATATTTGAATTAGTATGGAAGGTTCACTGATGATTTTGGAAATGAGAAAAAAACAGTTTAATACATGGTGCTAGGCAAAATTCTAAATTGATTCGTAAGAAGATGTGGGTGCAACCCGTGTAAGAAACATAAAGAATAACTAAATAGTACCGACTTAGATTCATACCGTTTTCCGACCGTATATCCATCCAAACCCGATCGTAAACAATTCCGTAGATTCCTTTTACCTAAGAACTGGTCAATGATATTGAAAAGAGGTAAGAGTTGACAGCTAACGGTTGTAACTTGAAGAAACGCAGACATTTTGGGACAGTGTTCACTAGAGAGTATTTTATCATTTACCTTTTACAGTAATTTAAATATTTATGAAATTTTAATTTGTTATATGTAAGTTTAAAACGTAACTTCTGGTTCCAAAAAACACGTTCGTCTTACGTTCCATTCAAATAATTTTGTTTTTAAATCTAATCATTTCATCTAACAAAATCCGTGATACTGATAAACGAAATTGGCAAAAATGTATTTCATGTATAAACTTTGATAGATATTATTTATTAGATTTATATGTTGGTAAAGTTTACATGTTTATAATTATTATAGTTTCAATTTACAACATTGAAACTACAATAATAATATTATTAAAATTAAATTTGGAAATAAAATTAAATTCCAAAACTTGTAATTTAATTTATAATTTAATTAGTTACGCCTTCTGGAATTTCAAAAATATCGTTGGTATAGTACTCTGCATCATATCACTGTCCGAAAGGATGCTTGTGATAGTTTTTATTGTAATTAAGGAGACGTCCCAGTGAAACATGGGAAAAATCGATAAAAAATGGAAAATTGTTCATAACTTTTTTTTGTTGATACATATCAAAAATCTGCCTTTACAATTTGCTCTCCTTGTAATTCCGAACATAATAGAAATAGGCTATGTTTGACAAGAGCTGGGTACCGCAACTCTCAATGGATTTTGATTTAATTTTTGTAAAAATGTTCAGAATTACAAGGACAGCAAATTGTAAAGGCAGATTTTTTATATTTATCAACAAAAAAAAGTTAAGAACAATTTTTTATTTTTTTATCGATTTTTCCCATGTTTCACTGGGACGTCTCATTAATTAATTTCATAATACGTACATTTTGCCAATAAAATTAATTTCCTTTTATTATTACCAGAAATAAAGTCAATTTTGTTATAATATTAATCGGATGATAATTTTATTAATACCCTACAACTGTAATTATCAATCTGTATAATAAAAACAATTCAAGTCAACGTAAATTATATATAATTTAATTAATTAAATAAACATAAGTAGCATTCCAATCAAAATTACAACGTTTTTGAAAATACTAAACTTCACATTGTAACATTACTTTTGAATAAGAAGAATGATGTTTTGTCAAAAAGAGCCGGAGATTGTACTTGTGAAACGTATGGAAAAGTAGTACCTTTATATTCTATGGTACATATAAATCCAACGCCCGCTCAGTATGACACTTTTGTATATCCTAGGGCCAAAAATTAATTGACGCGTGCGCATTGTACTACGTTTCTCGGCAATCGAGAGCAAAATTGAGGTACAAGTTAGAATAATATATATGCGGCTACCCGCACAAAAGGTCAAAAGTGTAGTTTAAATAATATCCAAACGACTTACTCGTACAAAGAAAGAACATTCACGTCGTTAGTATGGTAAATAACATACACTGTACAGAAGTTTACGTACACTTTTACAAATTTTCCTCTTCACATAGCATGGAGCTAAAATTATTAATGTACTGCAAATGTTATGTGTTATGTAGTAACAAAGAATAATTTATAAAATATAAAATATAAAATAAATAATGAATAATAAGAACAATAACAAATATACGTAATGCTAATTCAGTTTTTTTACTAATTCAACGATGGTACATTAACTGAATTTTTGTTTGAGCAGTGAGAATAATATTGAAAGATTACGTCAATCAAATCAAAATCATTAATCATTTTCACTCGAAGTTATAAGTAATGAGAATTCAGTTTAAATTGATAAACGCATATAATATACGAGGGAGACATGTAAAGTCTTCACTTTAGAGTATTTTTTGTAAATAGATTTTTTTATCGCAGATGTTTTAATTGAGTGTCAGCAGGTTATTTCCCAACATATGTGAAATATAAGCGGTATAAAAATATATATACTTGATTTCTCCATGTTGTTTTTGTCTGTTCATTTTACCATTCGCTAATATTATGTAGCTTAAAACAATTGTATGTAAGATTCTGCTTAACCCTTTCACCTGCACATTTCTATGTTCTATTGCAGAACGTTTGCCCAAAAATATAGGTGGGTCGTTTTCCGACCCACTACCGGTGAAAGGGTTAAAAGACCCATAGTAGAAATTGACCGGGCTGTAATCGGGGTGTAACGCATGGAATCGATGTACCCCGGACGGGAAAATTGTTCCGACCAGGGACACGTTAGAGCCATATCGGAATATTTTGCCAGGTCGGGGCCACATGCATTCCATGCGTTACATCCCGCACGGAGAAAAAATGCTATAAACTCAACAGCAAAGGTGTAGTAGAAGTCGGATTTTTTAAACAACAGTGTCTGTTTTTGAACCAAGGGTGATCTGCTTTTGTTTCAATATTGCGCGCGCTACATCGACCTTGTTTTTGAACACATTCTGTTGGTTCAAAAGAAATTCGCAGTTGTGTCAACAGCGAATTTCAGTTACCATTCTAGACCGAGATTGTTGTTGGTTTAATGGCATTTCTTCTCCCCGTGCGACCATAGCTCGGCCAATTTCGATAAATTTTTACTTGGGAATCGTAACGCTGTAATTCAAGTACTCTCGAAACTTTGTTTCAATGCTTTCTCAACTTCAAAATAATTTGCCAATAATGATTCCAATTTTTATCCCTTTGATTTCCGTTTCATCTAATTTGTAATGTATTCAAGAAAACTACATTATTAGACTTTTTTCGTGTATATACACTGTCAAAAATCAATGATGTAAAGTGTAAATGGTAGCCGGTGTAAGAAAAGTAATAAAAAAAGTATTAAAATAACACAATGAAAACTGTACACTCTTAAAAATATCGATTTGATACAGTCGGAATCAGGCTGTTACAGATGGATATTCTTGTCAATATTTTGTTAAGCTGATGTCCGGCTGCGACAGACAGATCTTTTCCATCCGCCGGAATCCTCCTGTCACAGGAAGAATTTCCAGTTGATACACGCCGAACTAACCTTTGTGA
>JABFPB010005078.1:0-13866 GCA_022817645.1 Ceratoteleas bidentatus
ATTGGTTTTAAATCCCCCGAGGCGAGACAAGGGCGGAACAAGCTTGGCGGCAGCCATGGCGTCAGCTGTTTTGTCCCGGGGACGCCGCGTTTCTTTATTTCGTTTACCCGGAAGCCCCGCGCGCCGCGCGTCCCGCGTATTAAGCGCGCATCCGTGTACGCGCGGCCCCATTCAGCGAGCGCGCGCCGAAGAAAAGCACTTCCGGGCCGAGATCGAATGCGACGTCCGACGAGCGGAAGCAACGGGTTGCGGCTTCGCGGAAGTCTTTTTCGCGGCAAAAACGCTCCGCCGCGGCGTCGCGGTCCGGCCACTCGAAATTATCGAGCGGAGCTTTGACCCCGGCGCTGAAAGGACGGCATCGCTCCAGATACACGCTGCGACCGTTTTTAATTAAAAGTGCACGAATAATTCGGCTTTATTGGACACCGGCAAAGCGGAATCGACGGGCGCGTAAAACGTATTGCGTCATTTGCGTCGCGTATTCGGCGCCGAGCGTTAAGTCGAATCTATCAGCGGCCGTACGACAGGTGCCGGCCGATAACCGCCGACAATAATTGCAAATCGCGCGGACTGATCATCGATCAAGGTCCGAAATATGGTAAGTGATGCAGTAACGTATCGATTAGCCACGAGTCGAAGGACAAATTAACGAGCTCGTCAAAGGTACTTTCCCGTGCGCCGTCATGTCGCAATAAATGTCACGCGCGCGCTATCTGCCGGCCGATTGCGCCAAGGATGCGCCAAAAAATTGTTTTCCCATTTCGCGCGCGCCGCTTTTTGCGCCCCGGGCCCGTCGCGCGGCAAATTCCGAGCGCGATTAAGAATAACAAATTGGACGGATTTGAATAATTGCGTCACGCTCGGACTCGGCCGGACTGCGATGTGACCCGATAAAAAGTTGGCGCCCAACGTTAAACTTTTAACTTTTTCACGCGGGGATTAATAATTCCGCCGCTTAGCAGCCGCCGCTCGGAGCTTTTTCAATTATTAACCGGCCAAAAAAGTGCAGCGGCGAATCGCGCGGAATATTCGACCGCCGGTGAAATTGTTGACGAACGCGTGAAGCAATATCGGGTCTAACAAGTTTCATTCCGTCTAGATTCAGCGCGGCGAATCTTTTTGGCCATTGTTCGTATTATCGCATATTTTTCTAAAAATAAAAGCTCCGGCGCGATGAGTATTTGTAAAGAAAAGATACAAGCGTAACAAAAAGGTTGCAAAAAAAGGCGGCGCGGGGCGAGAGAGGATTGGAGTGGCCAGGCCGAGAGAGGAGAAAAGCGAGGCCGCAAGAGGGATGGAAACGGGAATACGATTGGTTTGTGAGGGTCGCCATTCACAGAGGGGTTGTTGCCGGAGTCTGCGAGAAACGAAGGGGCCGCGTCTGCGCGGTTCCTTGACCCTGGCGTCGTCCTGCTCTACCCCGACAGGAGGGACAAGGACATCGAGCCTACCGTCGCGGCAGAAACTCGTGCCGCGAAGCCCCGTAAACGACCAACCCCGTGAAGGTTGACGGACGTCGCGACGCCCTATGTCACCTTTATCGCCGACGCCCTCGAAAGAAAACTATTCTCTTCTCCACCGCCCTCCACTTTGTTCCTTGGATCGAAACTCGAGTAAAAGTGCAGACGACTATAACTACTATCGTCATATACGTTATATCGGGCGCAGGATACGTCATGGCAATTCCATTTTTAAACTTTATGCGTAAACGCTGGCATGGAAAAATACAAAATGCGGCTATTTTCACCGTCCGCGATTACCTGTGACGGTGTTTTCGGAAGGAATTTCTTATTTTGTGATAGGATTTGTTAAAGGGAATTGACGAAAAATGTTGGGAGACATTTTTCGTAAGAGTAATGAAAAATGAATTGTTGGAAATTGCATGATAGGTTGATGAAATGAGATGATGATTTGCGTCTGAATTTGTGAGTGTATATTTGAGATTCTTGAGTCTATATATTTACGAATGATTGATAGTTTAACGACGTGTAATGTTTAAAGTTCTTGAGTAACTTGTGATTTCGTTTGATCGCAAGATTCAAAGTTTGTTCTTGGGAAAAAGTAAGGCTTAGCTGTCTGACACTAATTTCCCATCTTCGCGTAACTTTTGCTAAATAGAACAGCGGATTCGTTTTCAAATGCATTTGCCTTTCAATGCAAGATATGGAAACAGAGAAGAAAAATTACAGCGTATAAATAATTTACCACAGCCCTCCTATCACAACCACACTTTGCTTATTTCACCATCTATCTAGTTCATTTCACTTGCAAAGCGATGTTTTATCTAAAGCTGCTACGCTTGAAAAAAAGCGTTCCATCAACTATTCACTACGCGTCTAAGTTCTTGCAAAAGTGAACAATTATAAATATTTAATCACCCCGCAGTCGAAAATTAAAATTTCGTGATGAAACGTCAGCTGGACGGATATGCAATGACGACTGGTGAAATTGACTTAATTCTTGTGAAAAATTATGAACAATTGACCCGGGTAATATTTTATTTTGACGCGAGCTGAAATTACGCAAATTTGTCACTTTAACTATTTCAATTATTTCGTTTTTAAATTCATTCCAAAAATGTTGCTGGAAATGTTAAAATGAATCATAAAACGAGTCTGAACGTCTCGTCAATTACTCTTTGGCAATAAAAATGACGTGTGTCGTTTAGGGCTTAAGAAGTCAATACATTCGGTTACAAAATGCACCAGTGTCTCGGTTTTGAGGAAAGCTTATTAGTTCTGAGGGTCCGTGAGTACGATAGTCAAGCAGTTAAGATATTATTTACGGTGCAGTTTCGCGTAACGTTTGAGTTGGGGCAGGTCGGAGAAGTTCTCCTGCGTGGCACGATATGTTTATGACGGTTTCCAAGGAGGGTTTGATAAGACCAACGTCGATCGTTCCTTCGGAGGAGTAGGGATGTCTCGTCCCTCAGGAAAAGAATAAAACGACGAGACTCGATCGGCCAGGATCACGGAACTGTGACGTGACGCGAACCCACTCGCGTGATTCGTTGACATATTTCAGGAGATTTACCTTTTCAACGATCACCGGCAGACACTGCGAGATATATCGACACGGTCCACGATTTGTTTAAAATTGACAATACCTCGATGAAAACACCAATTCATTAAAAACGAATAAACGAAGAAACTCTGTTCTCTCATGATAATCCTAACCCGAAATAAAAAAATAAAATAACGCAAATTCCAAAGGTTTTTTGTAATACAATTTCCCAGAATCTCCTATAAACTGACGTATAAAAAGGCCATAATTTTTTTCAACGAAAAAACAACACGAAAGCGTGCAATTAAAAACGATAATTGAATCGACGTTTCGCGGAGGAAGAATACGCATAAAAAAGTGTCGGTTGAATTTCTGATCCGCCATGTTGGTTATAATTATCGTGTCGCGTCTTATCATTAATGAAACCCTCCCGATCGTGCGCGCTGCCCCCTCTCCCTCGGCCTCTTTCTCTCGCGATTATTATTCATCTTATCTGGCTCGATTTGCATCATATTTAAATTTAAATATAAGCAGCCCTCCCGAACGTTCGTCGTCCACCTACGATATTCTCGCGGGTGCTACTCCTCCTCTCCTCGCTCGACTGCCCGTTTACCAGCAGCAGCCTGTGTCTACGAGCCCCTTCCAGAGGGTACTTCCTCCATAATTGTTGTCCTGGTAACGAAAACAATGAACGCTGTCGATGCGGTCACGTGACCGGTTTGAATTATTCCCGAGTCATGGCTGCAGTCTTCGACGGCTTTTGCCATTGACGGCAAAAACCGTCTGGCATCGATACGCGCCAGGGAAAACGCAAAATGTATTATCATCTTAATTAATTGCAACGTGACGCGTAGCATCGCGCCGACGAGATGTCGTGTAATCGCACCTGAATACTCCAACACGTCGCATCCCTCGTCGGAAATGCCGAAAAAATGTTCGCAGGCGAATTTTCGTTCGAACTTTGCGAGGCACCTGCGTCGCGGTGCATTGCTAACAACTTATTCCCCCGCGCAAAATTTCGCAACAAAAATGCCCGCCTAACAAATTGGCGGTGTTCTCGTGGATGCACTTCGACAGCCATTTATCGAAACGCGCCACGAGAATGTCGCAAGACGTTAAGTGTACTATTATCCTCTTTTATGTACCGACGGTGAAATCGCAATCGCGAGCCTTATCTCGGCACGAAGCATAAATACAATAAAGACATTCGCAATGGGAATTAATCAGATATCCACTGTACCCGGCCGTTGTCTATACACCGGGGCCCGACAAAGCGCTAGGACGGGTTCCCATAATAAAGTTATTGCGGCCCGGGAATGCGCATTGAGCAATTGACATATACTTCTTGCCGTCCCGGCAAAAAAATACTCGAAATCAAGTTCGATGGCACGTGACCTTTGCTCGTAAATAAACAAATTAGCGCGACGATCCTTCGGCCCGGAAAATAACCGTTTCCGGGGGATTACGTGCGAACGTTCGAGCCGAAAAACGCCTTCATTTGAATAACGCGCGTCGAAAGTTGCGGCAATAACTATTTGTGAAAAGTTGCGCGGCTAACAAATAAGACGGGACCGTGTCGTTGGCGGGTACTTTCGGTCCTATATAGATTTGAGCGAGCTCGAGTTCAGGGTCGCGGCATACAGGTGGTCCATAACATAACAGTCACTACGTTTTATCCGGCAGTAAACCGGCGGTAGGCGCTCGGTTCTATGATTTAATACCCCATGCCCTTCCCAGTATCGTTGCCTCCCCCGGCGCCCCTCCCGGCGCCTCCTCGTGCGCTCCCCGAGCCTCCCCCGGCCCCCGCCGGCGCTCCTCGCGACTCCGTAGTCTGATGCCTTCGATGCACCAACGTGTTTGCACTAACCCAGTGAGACTGGAAGAATATTATCACAAATGTTACTGCCGTCGCAACGACTCTCGAATTGAGCACGATTTCACACTAAAGGCGCAGTCGGCAACTAGTTTTACGAGTCCGTCGAAAAGTACTGTTTTCGTAACGGACAAAAGTTGTTGCCGGCCAGTTTATGCTTTTGCCGTAAATCATCGTAATGGCGCTATTTAGAGAAAATTTGATAACACCGCCGGTTTATGCGCGCCGTGATTATTTAAATTAGGCGGCCTTCTTTCGGGTCGCCTTGCCGTCGTGATGATCACACCTTTCCTTCTTTCGGTGTATTATTTTGATTTATAGGCGGAATCGGCCGATCGGCACACCGCGCGCACGGTTTGTTTGCAACGGAAGCGATATTACTGAAGCGTTTTAAATAATATTGCGCTAGGCGAGCTGCGCGTATGAATTATTTAATGGAAATAATACATTTTGCGCGAACGTGTTGGGGTCCATTATTTAGAGTTGCTGTATTGATTTGTACCGCGATATTAAATTACACGTTATTAATTCTATTGTAAAATCGCTATCGCGTTTGTTTATGTTTTATTGCGGAATTACGGGTCCCAAAGAGTATAAAAATAAACGCTTTGTGTATTTTTGTCGAACGACCGTGTCAAAGGGATATTTTCGATGCGAGTTATTATTGTGTAAATTTTGCGGCTATAGCTGACGCAGCGTTGATTTCGATGATTGCAATTTTTTATATTTTAGTACGCATCGCGCTTTTATAATTCAGTTCGAAGTTCGCTGGGAAATCTTTATGTAGGTTTGCAGTTATTTGACTATAGTTTCCGACGTGTCAGAATAAGTTTTGCGAATTGATTGTTGAATACATTATAAGGCGTCGTGTACAATGTGATGAGTTGAAGTGCCGTTTTTGCGATAATCACTTCATTTGCAATTTTTTCACGTTCCGAATTGTGGCATAAACATGCGGAATACTTCTCACGTGTAAGCAATTTCGCGCGAAGATTATCTGATTTCATGATTGTAAACGAATAAATTTGCCGAACCTCTTTCTCTGTATGCGATAGTCAACCAAATTAAGCAATTCGCGTGTCATTATTAACAAAGTTAATAAATTACGTCGTTTAGTCTAAAAAACAGCCAATGACTAATCAATGCAAATGAACTTTCATTGAGTGCTAATTATAAATGACCATACATAAATTATTGTACATAAATTACTTCGCCACAATGGCTTACGAATACACGAGCTCACACCGTCGATTAATACGAAATAATTGTCAATAAAGAACGTTAAATATAAAGCAACATCTGTTGTGATGCTTGCACAAACGACACTTTTTCTTCGACAATAATTCGGCTAATTGACTTGACAAGCTTCTAAAATTAATTTTAATTCCCCGACGGCAGCGCACTCCAGTACTGGACTTTTCGCTCGGCTAATTATATTAAAAACACAATAATTAAAGGAACATTCCGCCGCGCGCGTTCGAACAACGGAACGACCGAGTCATTTCAAATTTAACCCAGCTTTTTCCTCCAACCGTCGAATTCGCGAAACACGTCTCATTTGATTCGAAACTGAATCATCGTCAAGAACAATCGCATTCGCTTAAGGTGAAACAGCAGGTCTGCTGCCACGGAGTTAGGGTGTTTCTAATTATTAGGGACAAAATATCAAATATCTAATTAAACATGATTTTAAAACATTTTCTACATGTGGGATAATGTTGGGCTGTTAAAAAGAAAAACCTTCGATCAATATAAGTTATCGTTTATTAATATACCGCGTTTGTTTTCCCACTTCGAAAAGGCGGTACATTGCTTAACCAAAAATATACAACAAAAAACATTTTTCCATCGATTAGGCCATTCTCCCAGAGTGAGAAAATTTATTGATTTAGATGCAAGAAAATGTAATAATGAAACACACTAGTTCTAGTATCTTCCAGTAACGTTTCATAATATGTCTGTCAGCAGCGCAGCCGGATCACCAAACTCCCGTTCCTCTCGCGGCTGACAAAAATTTGGGGTTCCTTACTGGGATCAATGGAACGGTATCTGTGACGAATCTGAATAGGACTACACACAAAAATAGGTGTATAGAGCGCGTATGGCGCGTGATTTAGGGGCTCGAGTGGTGGCGCATAAAAACTGTTGTCGGGGGCTGGTCGGTGGATGCGATGACGTCGGGGGTGCGAGCGAGACGGAGCGCGACGACGAGCAAAAAGGAAGGAAGCTACGCGGGGGTGGCGCTGGTGGCGCTGGGGGTTTCCACGAGCGTATCGATTCCTGGAAGCGCGCTCGAGCAAGGAAAGCTCGAGCGAGCGAGCGAACGAGGGGGTTCCCCCGCCGGTGCCACCCCCCGGGGCAGCGACCGGCGGCGGAGGTACCGGCGAACCAACCCCCGCCGGAACGCCTCCGCGCCGACCCCGTCTTCCGCAGCTCCCCCGGCAGCCAACTTCGCAGATATGAATTAACAGAGTTACGGAGCTTCTGTGGCGAGGCGGCTTGCGAGTTATGCGGCTTACCGACTTGAAAATGTTCCGACATGCTTGCGCTCGCTGTGCCGCGTATAACTCGGCGTTATCTCGGCCGATGACAGTGATTGGTCGATCCGATCGACAAATTTTCGGCGTCGCTGACGTCACTGCCGTGACCGACAGCGCGGCATTTGTCGCGCCGACGAATTACCGGCAATGATTTCGAGATCAATACGGGCGCGGATTTTGTTGCGGTTTTTTCCGGTGCGCGATTTCGCGAATATTTGATCGACCGAAAATTGGCAGCGCGGCTTTTAATGCGATTTTTCCCGTTCATTTGGCGCGCGATAAAGTCGCGGTCGTTTCTTTGGTTAGGTCTTTTGACTCGATCGCGGATTTATTTGAAACGGAGGCAAACGGTTTTTGGGGAAGAAATCGACGGGAAAAGTATCGGGCTCGGCGAGGTAATTATTCTGGGACTACTGTCGTGGCAAATGACGTGATGGTGAGAACGAAGTAGTCAAGGAATCGCGTGACAAAATTATTTGGAATTGGTAACGTGAGTGTGGCTGCGTGTCGAAGTGAATGCTTGTTTACGGAGGATAAGCGTGTTTTTCGTCTCGATAAGCGGGCGGAAACGACGATTGCGCGGTGCAGACGGTAGCGTAGAAATCTGTATCGTTACAAAACTGTTCTAAATGTTGAAGATCAATAATTTGCCTACCCCATATTTACACACGTGCGCGATTGAAAGCGACGTATTCTTTTCCGAATGCGGTTATTATTAGTTACGTATTATCGACTGCTTAGAAATGAGATTCAATAATAGAAGGACAGACAATAGGTGGAGAAATAACGCGTGATCATTACGTACTAATACGCGAGTTATTTTTCGATGGAATTCCTCTCCCTTCACCGCATCACAAATTGTTTCGAATGCGACGGTGGCAATGTATTTTTGTGAAACGTTATCTCGGAGTTTACCTTATAAACACTAAATTAGTGACGGAGGTTAAAGAGACATTGAAATGACACGGCGCATTAACTTCTGGTATTTCTCAATGCTAATGTCGTAGTCAGTGGAGTGGAGGATGAGCGTCAAAACGTTACGAAGTTTGCGTCCCCCCTGGATAATTCGCACCCGCAATTCGGAACTTCTCTTTTCAAGCTTAGTCAAATATAAATGCGTCTGTTTGATGTGTTTTGTCGCTTGACATCTCCCAACACAAACGGAAAATACGAGTACGCGATATCGAATAACGAGAAATAAAAGATTAAAATTTACGTTGAAAAAAACATCTAGTTTTTTTCCTAGCAAGATTACTGTTTAACTGCAGTATAAATGCGGTTGCGTGAATATTAACGTTAGTTTAAAAACGGATTTGTTGTAATAGGATTACGGTCAGCAAAAAACCCTTTAGAGTGTATAAGATATAACTGAGACCCCACTGTGTGACAATACGACAGAAAAGTCAAGAGGGTCCAAAGGACTCTTACGAGTGTTTGGCTTTGGCAGAGCCATAAAAATAATGGAACTCGGTGCATGCGGATCGCTAGTTAAATGGCATGTAATAGTAAATGCCGGCTTCAAGTGCCTCAAAAAGTATCCCCGATACCGCCTTTCTCGAGCATCAAAATTTTACGACCAATTTATTGGCAAGCATCGAAAAAACGATCCTCTTGATTCACTAATTTATTCTTTAATTTAATCAAAGCTAACTCGGTAAATTGAGCTGCGAGTTATGGCAAAAAACGGGAAATATAATTGCTCTTGCACGATTACTTCCCGGTGCGAAACTATTTTCGCCGGAGATATTTAAGAATGTTGGTTTGTCAGTTCTTAACTCGTTTTATTTCCGCTCTTTTTCTGCGCGAACTAAAAATAATTGCGAATTCGCGCGACTATTGACAAACCCGAGAGCAGCATTAACAGAGCGATTAGCGTCCGCTAATTCCTTTTCGGGATTAATTTAATTCCGGAAATAAATATTATTCCGCGATTTTGGACACTTTTATTGTTTCCGCCTGGGGTGAAACGCCTCGCTCGACTATCGACTTGGGTTCAATAATAACTGTAAAAGCTTCTCAGTAATCGAACGTCCGGTTAGTGTTGGTAAGAACGACTTACGTGCGTCGCGGAATCGCTTTAAGCTTGAACACTCACCTGAAACAGAAAAAAGGAGTTTGTTAGAGATCGATTAAATTATCGAAAATGAGAATAGAACGCCGTGACGAGCACGATACATTACGGTATTTGCGTGGACAAATTGTTATTGGTAATTTTAAAGTCAGCTGCTCGCGATAGCAACGCAGTGATAGTATCAGGCTCGCGATTGAATTGAAACTTATGCCTTTTCATCGCTATCACCTTCAATGCGATTTGCGTGACAGCAATAATTGAAAGACCAGTATGACGTGCTGTTATGCATACCTCTTCAAGCGCAATCTCAGCATGAATCAGATTATTTTTCGAAATTGTCTACAATTACATTATTATTGTAAAAACGGTGTTCATTTCCGTCGAACCGCTTGATGTGCCGGCGATATTATTATTTTACCTAAGACGCGCGGCCAATTTGCGTGTATCTTCGTTGGATACACTACATTTTGATTTATTTTCGTCGGTTCATTTATTTAACGTCGAAGCCTCGCGCCATTTACACAAAAACATGACAACTTGACGACGTCGAATTTGGGGTTGCCGCGCGGAGACAAAAAGGCAATTGAGAGGGAAGACGAGAGGGAACGAGAGACATAAAATTTGCACGCACGCTATTATGTAGCCTAAACAGCGTTCCACTCATTAAAATCTGTTTATCCTGTGCAGATAATTCGCAATTTGCCCACATAAACTCATTTGCGAAATGCGCGAGGACGATTGTTGTGATAGAAAATTAATGTACCTGAAAGTCCTTTACAAACACTTTGCATCTTTTATTATTCGGCACGAATCGTTACTCTCTTTAACGTTTATTATGTAAATAGAAGTGTTTAATAAAAGACAACTTCTTAATTTCAAAACGTCGATTTCTCTTGTTCTTAAAAAAGTTTTAATAAACTTTCCACTTCTTCAGTGTTTAAGTACCAATTTGTTCTACGCACAAATATAACCGTTATCGCGACGCAAATAAAATTGTCATTCTTCAGCGTTGGAATACAAGGCGGAAATTGAAATTGGTCCCCGCTTCCGGGGAGCGACTGCGTCGACAGGTTAATTTGTCTTGCGTAGGAACAGATTTGCGGTATTTCTAGTCTCCATGCAGTCCTTCGACGTTACATGGCCATTACAGTGCATAGCGCGTTCTTCTCATTGAGCGTTATGCCTCCTCTAAAGACCCCTAAGAGCACCATTCGAAGCAAGATTAAGCGACACGAATCACGTTCATTGACTATTCAACGACTCTCCCGCATTATTTGGCGCCACTTCGTCCTCTTTCATAAGGTGCTTTAGTTTTCTAGAGCAGGTGGCAACTCTTCCTTTCACAATTTTTCACTTGCTCGAAGAGGCGTGACGAAGCGTTGTCACGAACCGACAAAGACTGCCGAAATTGCTTCGCACAAGCTCTCCCGTCCAGTTTGCAGAATCCGGCCAACATTTCACTCGCACTTATCGTCAAAACGAGTTAATCCTCAGCTTTTACTAAACAGTCGAAAACAGATTTCTACGTTTCCCTCTGCCTAATTTGCAGATTGCCAGGAAACGGAAGGTTCTTAGATTTGACGAGTTGTTCGAAATCGCTGAAGACAATAGAAGAACGATCAGAATTCGTACGGGTAATCGTCCTGGGACTATCGTTGCGCCATCTGGCACGTCGACGCATGAGAAACTCCATCGCCACTTATTTTAGCATTAGCAGTCTGGACCGTCAACGCTGGTCGCGCTGGTACAGTCATTGCGTCGTCACGCACTGGATTACAACTGCGTTAATTACACGGCAATAGTCGAATGACGCACGGATAAATTGGGCCGATAACAATATCAGGCCGGCTGCGCGGCGATCCCGCGCGATACACTTCATTTTATAAATGGGATTCGTATTAATTAGAAAACATTAAGAACGTTACTCGGCGGAATACGCCGTTTGTACACGCGCGTTGTTTCACTGTTGTAACAACTGTAACGAGCAAATGAGCGCAGCGCTCAAAGCTGTAATGACATAATTCCTTATCAAACGGTATAAATATTAACCGCCGCATTGAACGGCACAGCTCTTTTACACCTAAATCCAGTGCCGTGGGTTCATTTTTGCATTCAATAATTCGCAAAGATTAGCCTCGCGCGCGGGAGTCATTTCCGCAGTACCGATCGCGGGTTATCGTGATTTATATAACTCGCAGCATTGCGAAATGCCCGTTTAATGATATCGTGTAAGCGTCGTCGCGTTGTAAAAGGTGTCAAAAGCGTCGCGGACGAGCGCGTGGCGGCGCCGCGCATAATCGTACGCAACAGTGGTCGCGCGCGCGATACGAGCCCACGTGCCCCGCAAACCTGTCGACAGTGTGTCACACGTTCTCGTCGCGGGTTAATTAATGGCTCGCGGAATAATGATCGTGTCAATGGCGCTCGCGCTATTTCTGGCATTTTTAATTCCGCGACGTCACGCGCGCTCGCGTTCCGACAAAAACCCGCGCCAATGACGAGTCGGCCCCGGTTTCCCGGCTGCGCGTTAAGTCTGCGCGCACTTATTTGCGAATTCAATTGAAAATTGCGAGCGGCTAATTGAATGGACAACAATTCGCGGCGATCGATAAATTATTCATCGGCGGCCGGGATCGATGCCGGGCATGAGGGATCGCGCATAATTTGAATGCATATTTCATCGGGCGCCTCGCCACGGAGCGCACGGTAATCCAATAAAAATCGCGATCTGGATGCATCGAATATGTTGATGAGTCTAAATTAAAGACATACTTGCATTAATGTTCGCGGCGCGGCGACGCAGACGCGACGCGAGCGGGTAGCCTATAATCGGGCCGAGGCTCTTAAATATGCGATGTGTGTGATGTATATACGCGCGAAGCCCCGAAGGTGGCACCTGCGGGTGGCTTCACTCGGTCGCCCGGTCTCGGTGTAAGGCCAGGATTACCCACGTTAAGAGGCAGCGCGGGGCTTCGCGCCTCATCGTCTGGAAAATGGCTTACTGCTTACATTTACGTATCACCCTCGTCCCTTTTCATACGTAACAGCGATCGCACGAGATGCACTTTACATGCACGAGAGGATCGCGGCATAAACAGCCACTTAACTCCTCATTCTCGTCGCGTTCTTATTTTGCCATTCCGCGTACCACTTTTTCATTCGCCCGGTGATGAACCGCCATTTTTGCTTTTATACTTTGACATCGTTTTCGTGTCTCGTTTTTTTTGCGTGCCTTCTACAGTCGCAACCCCCTCCGAGAAGCTGTCTAATTCCCGCCCCCCCATATTCGATAACACGAAATTGATATCCATTGTCGACGAATATCAATTTCGAATATAAATGAAACGCATTAACAGAGATTACGTCCGGAGTAATTAGCAAAAGTTGGTAATCGATTTCACGTAATTTGTCAAGTATTAATAAAGTTACAGCATTAGACGTAAAAGGAAAGTTGTAGCCGTGTCATTACTTAATATCCGTAGCAACGGGACGCCCCGTGTCTCGGGATAAAGATTTATGCGATCTTAGTAGGAACTGTAGGAAGTGCGGGATATTGGTCTGCCGCTCTATTCCCCGAGGAAGCGCCGAACCCTTCTTAATTTCGCCGGAGCCGACGCAATCGTTCGCAAGCAATCGGTATTTTAATTTGCACCGGAAGACGCGACCGAGCGACCCCCGATGTGCCGTTTACGGCACGCCGCACGACGAAAAACGCGACGGGAAAAGGCGACACTCTCCGGGTTTTGTGACACGCGTTAATCAACGACTCCGACGATTGCAGGTTCGCGGTGACACGCGCGATTGGCTTGCGCAAACAAGACCGCGCAACGAGTTGCCATGCGGGTCGCCGGAACGGACGTGGTTCGCGATTCGAATTTGCCGCCTGGCGTGGCGCGCTGCGAGTTCCGCCGAATTTCGCCAGATGGCCCGCAACGGGAGGACGCGCAGCCGGCGTGATCACGCGAAGGAAAACGCGTACTTTATTATTCAAATACGTGTACTTAAAGCGCCGTACCTCACGCAGATCGCAAAACAACGAGAAAAACTAATTAGAACGTTAACTTCCGAATCCGCACGCACACTCGGCAGCGTTCCTCAACGACGCCCGAGCCTTCAGCACGCGTATATTAAAAGCGCCTGCGACTCGGCGCGGAATGGTCGAGGAAGGCTTAAGTTTTGAACGAAAAGTCGTTCGCCGATGATTGGCCGGCGTCACGCGACTATGGCAAATTTGCCATGGATGTGCTATTATCGCTCATTACGGCGTATGCAAAAAAAGCCTTGTGGCAACAGCGGCGCGCTCGTTTCGCTCGGAAATCGCGGCGGCAAAAAAAGGAGCCGAGCGGCGCCGAAAAAAGGCCCGAATTTGCGGCCGAGCC
>JABFPB010005079.1:0-13859 GCA_022817645.1 Ceratoteleas bidentatus
AGTAGTTGCGCGCGTCAGTTTCTCCAGTTTTCACGTGTTATAAAAAGATGATCGTTGCCAAACCGGACGGTTAAAGTGGGGTTTCGCCATGTGAAAGGGCGCGTGCGTTTTTGGCGAATTTGGCTCGTGCCGCGGTTTCTTTCGCATTAGATAATATCTATTGCACGTGACGCAGCCATGCGAGCACGCGGCGCGTTATCTAATCGGCCCGCGAGGAGAAACCTGGATGCGTTTTTGCGATCGACGCCCACGATGATGCGTCGCCGGCGCCGACAGCGAACGGATCGATCGCGCTGCACTTCCGTCAACGCGAACGTTCAGCGGCGCGGAAATCACGCGTCAATACCTTTTTTCGTCCGTCGCGACGTTCCGATTCATTGCAATTAAAAATCCTGTGAAAAATCAGTAATGGAAGAAATAGAAGTCCGATAGCTAAATTACCGGAAATTGTTGGTTTTCCTGGTAAAAGTCGAAAAAATTAAAACAAACATTAAGGAAAGTAAGGAAACTAACAACACTGCAAAATATTATCGATGAAATTTCTTCTGTGATTGTTATAAACAGTTTATAATTACTACCCTATCAGTGAAAAATATATTAATATTAACAATTATTAAATCAAATATTATTTAATACTGCTTTCAGGCTTTAAAAGTGATTTTACAAATGTTTATAAAATAAAAAAAAATTGTTTAAAGTTAAAAAATATTTTTTAAGTTTTAAAACATTTTTTACATTTTATAAATTGTTTTTAAAGTAATTTTAAAACATGAAATCATTATTAATTAATATTTTATAAATATTGTGGAAATGTTAAAAAAGTATTTAATAAATAAATAAATATTACAACAAAAAAGATAATTGTAATATTTATAAAATACTTGTTTAACATTTTTTAAATATTTGTATTAAACAGCTTATATTTAAGTTTTTTAATATTAAAATAATATTCCAAAAATATTAAAACATATTGTTTTAATACTTTTTTAAATTATTTTTAAAATAGTAAATAAAAAAATTATTAAATAATATTTTAGAAATATTATAGAAAAAAAAAACAAAAAATATTTACAATATTTATTTAATACTTTTTTTTTACATTTTTACATATTTTTATTTTTATTTAAAAAATTATACTTAGGTTTTTAATATTAAACAATGCTATAAAAATATTTTTAAATATTTTTACAGTGTTTTTAAATATTTTTATAATATTTTTTAATATTAAATTATATTTTCACTGATAGGGTAAATAGTAATTAATATAATCGTTCACAACACAAATCCTGGTCAAATTATTATGCAAAACTGAAATGATTCTATAATTTATTTTCAATTATCCATTACTTTCTACAAAAGCAATTTACAAATTCATGCTTACTATAAATTATAATAATTAAAAGCCAATTATATTTATGTTTTTTAATATTATAATAATATTCCAAAAATATTTAAAAATATTGTTTTAATATATTTCTTTAATTTTATAAAAATATTATAACCAAATTTTTAATAATTTTTAAAACAGTAAAACGTTATTCAATATTATTTTAGAAATATTATAGAAAACAAAACAAAAAATATTTGCAATATTTATTTAATACTGAAAAACTGAAATGATTCTAAAATTTATTCTCAATTATCCACTACTTTTTTCAAAAGCAATTACTATAAATTATTGTAATATTAACTAACAATTCAAAATATTTTACTTTAGTGACTCAGCAAAGCCCTTATAATTCACATTTTTAAGTAAATGAATATTATTTTTGGACATTGTGCAAAGTAACTGAATAATTGGCGATCTCTGATCACCACAAAACTTGGCGCATTTTCGGGGTCTGATCCGATCCTTTCGCTGTCTGATCCCGGCGTTTGTTTGAAGAGAAAAATGGGACCAGAAGAAGCGGCGCGCCAATTACAAGGTTATTATTCGTGTTGTTGGCATTGTTCACGGCGACAGATCGAGGTTATACCTCGTGCGGGAAATAACGCAGACGAGACGCAGGAAAACGGCGCAGCGATCGCACGACAGGAAGACGACTTTGTCTTGGGAATCGAGGCGACGTGAAACGCGCCGCTTCTGGTCTCTAATTGAATCCGATTATTTATTTCAATCTTCCACCTCGGGTGAGAACACTTTTTACCTTTCTTTTTTTATTCGAATCCCGCTTTATTCAACATCATACTTTTTATGAGTCGCAAACAATGAAATGTTTACTGCAAGCAGAATGTACAATTTTTTATGTGTTGCAGGAAAATAGCAATTTTCTCGTTAATGAAAAAAATCCCGTTTTGTTGACTGAAGAGAAAGTGGGGGAAATTGGATTTGTTGTTTTATTGGGAAGGGCGAAAGTTGTGAATTTGTTGAGGTGGAAAATTCCACCTTATATTAGAAATAAGAAAAAGTAATGGTATTTTAAAATATTATTTAATAATAATTATAATATCAATAATTATATTAATAATTGCTGATATTAATGTAAGGGCTATGTATATTTTTATCATACCATTTATATATCACCTTAATGTTAATTGTGCTCCCTTAAACCTCATTAAATCTCGTATTTGACTCCTATTACTCAACCATAATATTTTATTATTTTGAATAGGATTTTACGCTTTAATGCATTTCCTCACTATCCCTTTTACAGGTTTTAAACCGTTAACACCCTCCTGAAAAATCCATTATTTTCATACATTTTCTCAAAATTTCACAAAAAGTCACGTAATGGGAAAGGCGCTTCTACGTGATGGCGAATACAAATTCGAGCGTGAATCCCGTCGTGGCCAGAATGACTCATACTCGAAGGCGCAGTTTTAGTGGGAGAACCGGGTCCAGCGCCGAGTCATCCGCGCGAACAATAGGGTCGTTTTGCTCTTATAAATGAGTTGCACTGCCTTCCCCCATGAAAAATATATTTGTATATTTATACACTACGAGTAAAAATTTTTACTACACAAAAAAATAAAAATGTTATTTTCGAAAAATTATAAAATATTAAAATATATAAACGTTAAAAAAATTATATTTTTTCATTATTTGTCCACTATTAAATTTATTTTTTAATTTATCATTGCATAAATTTAGGTAAAATATTAAAATTAATATTTGAAATATTTTAAAATATTTTGAGATTAAATTATTTATTTATTTATTATTATTAATTATTATAAATAATTATAAATAAATTATTTAACAATATTTAAAAAATATGTATTTATTATTTTTTTACATATTTCATCGATGTCGAAACTTTTCGGACAATCATAATCGCGAGATAATATCGGAATTACATCGCAAGTGCATTCTCAAGCTTTTTCCACGCCGGGATTGAGGGGCGCGGGCGTTCCCCTGAATCGGTCGGGGTCCTTATCGATCGTTCATTAATCCGCCTTGCGCGGGCAGCTAATCAAATGGACGTCAATCCCGACTGCGAAATCACTCGGCTTATGATTGCGTTTCCAATTCGCGTTTATCGGATTCCAAGATTTCACATCGCGCTTTGATCAGGAACAATTGATTTTACTCGGGGAGGCGACGTTTGTTCGCGAATTAATCATTTTCTGAGGGGAAAGGGAACGTCGGTGCTTTTTAATAAATGTCTTTCATTTCAGCGAAGAATTAGTTTTGTCGGTTTTGCACAACTGTTGTAAGAACATTTTTTTAAATTAAAAATAGACGAAATAAACAAAAATAAAGAAATATAAACAAAAATAAACAAAAATAAACAAAAATAAACAAATACAAACAGAAATAAACAAAAATAAATACAAAAATAAACAAAAATAAATACACAAATAAACAAAAGGAAAGGAAAGTTCTAATATCTAAATGCAGAATACATTATTTCTCAGTTTTATATAAAATTATTTAGATAAAACTGAGAAATACTGAATTCCGTATTTAGGTAATAGAATTTTCTTTTTATTTGGTTTATTTTTGTTTATTTTATATAAAATTTATCAGCAATTAAAAAATAAAATTTTGGTTTTTTCTTTCTTTGAATTTCGGCGACTTTCTACATTTGGCAAAATGAAGAAAAAGATTAAATTTGTCTAATAATGTGAAAAAGCCGTTTGCTCTCGAATCTAGCGGAAAAAGCGCTGTTTTTCCCACGCGGAAAAAGTCTCGCGTGCGAATGTAAATCGTGGCAATCGCGCAATATCTCAAGTGACGGCGGCGTGCGTTCGCGCGAATATATATCTGCGGTTGACGGACTCTCGGATGCTGGCCGGACCGTTATGCAACCTGCTCGGCATCGCCGGATTCCCGTTGTCCTGCAGTTCCTTCTGCGTAATGAAGCATATACGAGTGTGGCTGGCAAATGTTGCGCGCAAAAAGGGTTACGAGCCAAGTGTGCCAACTGGATCCAAACCCGATTTTTGAGCGACATTTTTCGACCAATTTTTACCATTCGCATTTCAAACGCATCTTTTGTTTTGCTGCTATAAACCCCATTAGAACAAAATGATGTTTAAACGTCTTAAAACGTTATTTAAACGTCTTGAAACGTTGTTTAAATGTTTTAAACGTTGTTCAAGCGTTTTTTAAACGTAGTTTAAACGTTGCAAACGTTGAAAGAATCTTTATTGAACATTAAACGTTTAATAAACGTTTTAAAAACGTTTAATTTTGAAGCATATTTTCTTTAATTCAGTTGCAAGTAAATATTCTTGAATTTAAAAGTGCAAGTTTCAAATTGAACCATAATTACGTTAGAGTTAATTATATATACTTTAATTTTAAATTTTAATTGTAACACTTTAAAAATATTTTGTTCAAAGATAGTCTCATGTGAAATTCATTATGACTTTCATTAAAATCTTAATGGAAAGTTACATCTTTTTAGATTTCATAAAATAATATGAACCGACTAATAATGTATGTTTTTTTCAATTAAGTATATTTGTGTATATACGTGACTTATCGGTTAATAAAAATGAATTATAAGTATGCGATTCATAGTATAATATAATCCACGGTATAATACATAATTCATAGTCTATAAAAATGATCCAACATATAATCCAGTATTACATATTCATCAGATCAATACTTCATAAATACGTAATCTATGCTTAGAGCAAATTGTTCCTCTATTATTCTTATATTACTACTTACTTATATGAAAAAACGAACATAATTACTATTTTTGTAGAATCTTATTTTAAAACATTTAATAGATTTAATAAATGTTGAACTATGCCATATTCATTTTTATTTCTTCATTTTTTAGTACACACATACGATTTCCTTATCCGCATATTAAATACAATTCTCCCTCATCCTGCCAACAATCCTTATCGAAACGAACTTTTTAAGGTAGGTTCCCTTATTAAGTTAAAATATCGAAAATTCGATGAATCTTTAAAGCTGGTTTATTTCGAGGCTGCTATTTGATTTGTGAAATTTCCAAGCATATTTTCTGCTTAGAAAATATGCTTTTATTACAATTTCAAGCAATTCGCAGAAATCGAATATCTTGATTTCTGCGAATTACTTGAAATTTTAATAATAACCTTCTAAGAACACAACTTTATTATTAAATCGTCATTTTTTTGGTAAATTATTATTAATAAATAATGAACAATCATTGATATGTTGTTTACAACATTTGTAAAACCATTTCACAGAACAGAGAAATCAAAATTGACTATAAAACGTGGCAATGTTTTCATAAATTATTAAAATTCCAAAATTATACGAAGCAAGAAACAATCAAACTAACACCACGAAGAAATAATAAAACATTATTAAATTATACGATATTTTCACTCGGCACCCTAAATATACGGCCCTTCATAGGGGAGCTACCTTAAACCTACCCCCCCTCAAAACCACCGGCCTAAACAAAATCACTTTCGACCCAATTAAATGAGCGATTTCCCAACGGAGCACCCGAAATCCCCGCCGAACAATGCATTCCACGAAACGTCAACTCGAAATGCCCCGGCAAAAAGGAGGAGAAAGAAAGCACTAATCGACCCGGGAATCTCCGAAAAGTTTCCGAGCCGCTACCCATAGTCCCATGCTCCATATACAAGCTGGAAAAGCCACCTATCAGATAGGTGCGCGCGTATTGTGCGCCGCGCATAACGGCACCCAATGTCGGTATAACCTGTGCCGAAGAGAGAGTGAGAGGGAGAGAGACAGAAACGTGTCGCAATAAAGGTTGAGCGTCTCGTTCTGCGGCCGGCCGGAAGTACGGCACGTCAGTTTTCCGTCTGGTTTGGGCGCGGGGATGAGCCGGCACGTAACCCCCGGCTTCGATCCACGCGAACGCAGGCCAGCCAGCGGAACAAAGAGAAACTAACCTCTGCGGATCGCAACATCGAGATCTTGGCTAATCACGCGCGTTTCGTAATAGATATTCTGTGCCGCGCCGGCTTCGATACATCGTGTCTCGTTTATATCATTCATTTGTCCGAATTGCGAAAGTCTGTGGAGACTTCTTGGTGTAGGAAAAAAATGATCGATTGTGATGTTCAAGTTGGGTCATCGAGTTTTTTTGGCGGTAAAACTGTGGTTTATGGATAATCGGATCAAAATTGTACGAAAAAAAATTAAGTGAATTACTGGATGACAGTTCTTGATTTGTTCAAGTTGAATGAGTTAAAACATTAATGGAGCTAATGGAACTAATGGAAATAACAAAATTGAGACAACTTAAACCTTTTTAAACATCAAAGAGTTGAGAAGCGGATCCAAGATTGTCCGTAAACTGCGGCTTAGGTTTTTTCTGTAGTTAATTACTGTTAATAAAAAAATTATCTTATCGCAAATCGACCATGGAAGGTTTTAAACATTTAAGAAATTAAGCGAACGTCCGGTGTCACTTTAATAGCTGTAGGATGAAGTTCGAGTTGAAAAATTCGATTAGAAACAATTAGATACACATAAAAAACACTGGCAAAACCAGATAGAAACCATTAGTACATATTTCCAACATGGAACTACAATTATATACAAATAAAAGTTATATGCAATTCCATATGGGCATCACCCTATACAAATAATATGCAATATTTGAAAAATATATGGTGAAAATCCGTATAGATATAATTATAAATAAGTAATGGAATTTTTCAACTGGGGTGTTTACTGTAATTTAAATAGGCATAAGTAACTATTTTTATATTAAAAACATGATTTTAACACTCCGAATCGTCTCTAATTTATTATTAACCTAAAGTAGTTCGGAGAGTCGCAGACGCTAGTCAAAACAAAAACTAATCAAATCAGCAACCATTGATGTGAAAAAATGTAAATAAAAAACGAAAAGTTTTCAAAAACATGTCAAAATAGTTTTATCTTTACGTATTTTCGTATGAACTATCAAGAAATGCATTTATTTCGAACTGTTTACTATCAAAATATTTAATATTATAACCTAGCAATATTTTTGCGAAAAATTCGAATAGAAAATAATAAAATTTTCAAAATTAACATCACTTTGAATGTAGATAAAACCACTTTCCATTTGATACAAAATAAACATTTTTACACGATTTTTCGTTTGAAAACAATTTTCTAACATTATAAAGAATGTTTTTATTTCGTAAGTTCGTAACTGGAGACGTGAAAAAATTTGGGTCTGATTTGGCTTTCGTTTCAAGTCGGCTATCCGGGTGGACGAACAAAGAAATAACAGTTTTATCAATTTGGAAGTTGATACAACAAATATTTCTTGTATACGAATAGGAAAACAATGTGACCGCAATCGTCACGTTACACCGTCTCTTTTATCTCGAATTCGACACTTAATGTTGTTGAGTCTAAACAGGCTCCGTTTCGTATACAACTGGAAACTTCCTTTGAAACCGATATACACGTAGTGCTAACTTTTCAATCGCATATTATGGTTATCTATAGAGAATAAATATTTAAAAAATGTCCAGTGTTTTTCAAACATTTCCGAATCGTAACAAAATCGTCTATTCAAACTATTTCAATCAGCTCTCAGATCTCTTAGTTTTAATTTCCTGAAGTGACTATTAATTTGATACTTTTTTAATTAAAAGAATTGTTATCATAAAATTGTAATTGATTGTTTGAACTTTATTAACTTAATTAAAATTAACTAAATTAAAAATAAAATAAATTAATAAACAAAATTTAAAAAATTGTACTCAATTAAATTTTATTAAATTTTAATTAATTAAGTTAAATTTAACATTAATTCAAAAAAATAATTATCAAAAAAATAATAATACATATTTTTGAATAATAAAACATAATTAAACTTAAATTTTAAATAATTAAATCAAATTAAAAAAAATAATTCAATAAAAAAATAATAAAAAATTTAAATCTTAAATTTTAATTTAATTTTTTGATGTTTATTAAATTTAGATATAAAGAATAAAATCTTATTGCATTTGAATTTAATACAATGTAAATTTCATTAAATTTCTTTAAATTAAATACCGATATCTTTCGAATCTGAAAAAGTTTAAAAAATGGTTAATCACGTGGATTATTAGCGTTCAGCTGCGAATTTTATCGCCAAATATTCGTCGGCGCAAATCACGCCATCTTGCCGGCTCATTTCAATATTCATAAATCGCACGCGTCGGCCGACAAAAATTCGTTTATCGTCACGTGTACGTATGATAATGACGCGATCCCGCAGAATACATTCCGCAACGCCGGCTCGTCAAACAGAGATTAAATTCGGATCAATGAAGCGCGAATACATTGCACCGCGTTTTGAAACAACGCTTTGGTGCAACTTGTTGAGTCGACTCCGTGGCAATTGTTCGCCGAAAACCGTGAATCTCATTTTTGCCACGCAATTTGCGACTGGTGAATGGAATGGGCGGCACACTGCGTGAGTCAGCGATTGCCAAATACAGTACTTATTTGGAAGATGGGATTTAAAGACGATTCAATGCAAAATAAATGAAGGCAAAAATGAATAAATGGGTCGAATTTATTAAAATTAAATTTGAAAGAGTAAGAATTTTCAAAGAGAATTTTAAGATAATGAGGGGGATTTTTAAATTAACCCTATCAGTGAAAAATATTATTTAATATTAATATTTTTAATTTAATTTATTTTAATTTAACTTAATTTATTTTTTTAATTTAATTTATTTTTGTTTCATTTAATTTATTAGTAATTTGTAACAAATTTTTAAACTTAAAATTTTAAACTCGATACTTTGATTCAGTTTGTGATTTTTCTATTTTTAAAGTGTCATTTTTAATGTAATTTTTTTGAATTTTGAATATTTCAAAAATATGTTATTTTTCGACTATCTGAATTTTAATTATTTTTAAATTAATTTTTTCAACGTTTAAACTACTTGAATATTTGAACTGCATTTCTCAAATATTCTTCAATTTCAAGTATTTAGTCAATACTTCGATTTTTTTATCTCTGACAAGTTGGCAATGAAAGTTTAGCTGTGACACTAAAGCAGTGTCGGGATTACGTGTGCCTCATTGTCTGACAACGCAAACAATTCGCGCGTCGTGATCGAACGTCGCAACGAATTATCAAACGAAAAAACATATTATTACGTGCGCATTCAAATGTTCGGCAAAAATAAAAAAAAAGCAGAAGAATACACTCGCGCGTCTCTTTGTACAAGTGTCGTCCTGCCGATAACAGCTTATACGCACAATTTTCTTTTGTGCGGGCAAAGTTCATAAAAACATTCGCAAGGCTACTACGTTTCATTCCTATGGGTTTTCTGTCATTCGATTTTATTTTTATGTATAATTATGTCTCTTATGAGACATTAAAATATTAAAACAAATCAAACATTTATAAAAAAAAACATTTAAGAGATATGAGATGTATAACGGTAGGGGGACATTTTTACCACTCTATTTTTACCACTCTATAGTTACCACCATACTTTTGTACCACCAAATTATTTTACCACCAATTTTATTTACCACCAAAATAAAAATGCCAAATACTTTGTATTTTCAACAGAGATATTTATTCATTAAAATTGGATGTTGCGTTCAACCGCTTTCAAATATTCGGCAATTTGACCTTCTTCTTTTTTATTTTCGTAATTTTTAACTATATTTGCTATTTTTTCTTCTGTTTCCTAGATTGATTTTCGCATTGAGTTCAGTATTTTAACGTCGTCGTGTTCAAAAGTGAACATGACAATTCTAAGGAAATTTTAGGAATTTTGACCAATTTCTTAGGAGTTCTTGGGAACTCAAAACACGCGCTGCCATTTCGTCCAGTATATTTCTAATAAAATAAGTTAATTTATATGCTTCGAAACTCAATGCTTCATATTAAAATTTTTTATTCAAATCAGTCACGTCACAAGTATTGCTTTCTTTCAATTACATCGGCATCAGGGGCAAGGGACAAAACGGAAATAAGCAACAACGTCAAAATTCTCTTTATGTCAAAAAAACGTATGTACAGTTGTGCGACGATGACCAGAGTTCCGTGCGAAAATCCCGGGGCTCACTTCCTCTTCAGCAATTTGGCAGCATTGTCGACGATATCTACGAAGTCTTTTGTTCCTGGCGGTCGTACCGAAAGGCCCACTTTCGCGGTATTGTCGTGCCAGTTGACCTTCAGCAAAACGCAGCTTCCCTTCTCTGAAAGCAAAAGCTCTAGTTTGGTACGATTACGCATCTAGCGCCATCTAGATAGTTGAGACTCGGGACTTAAGTTACCTAACTGCCCCTGCTCGTAGGCAGCAGCCAGCTGGTTGACCACCCGGCGTTCGACCTCGTATTTGATCGACCTGGCGCCGTAATGGACGTCGTACCCGTCGGCAAGCAATGACAAAACCTCGCCCTCCCACTTGATTTCGATATTGTGCCTCTTCTTGGCACGCGCCGCCCACGCGTCCAGCTCCCGAGCCACCAGCTGCGTGAGCTCCGACCGCGAAAACGGCAGAAAGTACACAATCTCGTTTATACGGCCCAGAAACTCGTCTCGGCGGAAGTGCCGTTTCAATATTGGCCGAACCTAAAACAACACCCCATTAAGCCAACGTCAACGTCAATTTCAGAACGCTGGATGTTTAAAGTTGGTCAACTCTAACGCTTTTCAGAGAAAAGTGGAGGAAGTATGAATATAATGATGCAAATTCATACAGAAACACTCCAGGACTACCGTGATCATGGTGCTATCTGAAGGAAACCATTAGTCTTTTCTTTAGTTTCGTCAATTTCGTAGTTTTATGAATTTCTAACCATTACTCCTTTGGTTCTACTTTCTAGAAACCTTTGTACAATCCACCAATTCAGAGAATCAGAGATAGTGCTAAAAGTATGAATGTAATGATGCAAATTCATACAAAGACACACCAATGCGACTAATTTATCGTGGCGCCATCTACATTCTACAGTTTCGTAGTCTACAAGTAGACGTACAACTTGATCCTTGAAGTTGCGTGAAATCTCGATATGCGCTGGTTCGATATCATCGCTATCTTTTTTGTCCAAACGCCGCGCCAAGACCTTCTGCGCCTCCTCCCTCAGCTGCATCGCGTGTTCCGCTATCTCCTCGTTCGCCAAGTTGGAGGTCATTACAAAGATGGCGCTCTTGCACTCGATCGTCTTTCCCTTCCCGTCCGTCAGCCGACCCTGAAATGACTCTAAATTACTAAAGTCAGATAAAGGAAAGGCATCTACATTCCATCGACTATGGACGAACCTCGTCGAACAGCTGAAGAAGCGCCGATAGGACATCTGGATGTGCCTTATCGACTTCATCGAACAGCACTACAGCCGAAGGGTGCTTCTTCAGGAGCTTCGTTAGCTGGCCTCCTTCGTCGTGACCGATGTACCTTCAAGCAAAAGCGCTACATAGAAACCAAAGAACTAAAGAAATGCCTCCAAATTTTATAGCCTCATCCAGTTACCCAGGTGGCGCCCCAATTAACTTCGCGACTTCGTGTTTCTCCTGGTACTCCGACATGTCGAGTCTGATGAAGGAGTCGGGCTTGTTCTTGTGGAGATAGGCAGCCAGCTGTTTGGCCAGCTCGGTCTTGCCTATCCCAGAAGACCCCAGGAAGAGGAATACCACTGGATGCTCCTCGTCGACCCACCCATTCTCCTTTCTTCTGATAGCTAGACATCATTAGACAATTAAACAATGACCCAAAGGGCTAGAACTTCGAAAACTTCGAAACTTCAAAACTTCGAAACGTTTACTGACTTGAAGCCACGATGGATATCGCCCCCTCCTGGCCCACTATGTGCTGCTTCAGTCGCTGTTCCAGGGGGAACCTCCGCCGCTCCTCAGCTTCCTGCAAGAGAAAAATTCCGATCGTTCTTTCGCTCTGCCCACCGACCCAACTCCCTCCCCTTTTTGTCTCCCCTTTCCCTTCGCCCAGAGACCTTTTCCCTCAGTATCTCGTCGTATTTGAGCGAGTGCCTTTTCAGCAGCTCCTTTATCTCGCCATCCTCCGCGTAGTCGACCGCCCGGTGGCCTGTATCATTCTCAATGGTGGGATCAGCGCCTCCGTCCAATAACGCCTTCACACACGAAATCGAGTTAGCCAAGACAGCGTAATGCAAAGGCGTAAATCCGTAGAAGTTGGCTCGACTATTCAGGCGGTCGGAAAAGTCCTCCTCGCGCTTTTCCAGCACTGCAATCGATTCGTGCTTTAGTGGCCTGATTATTAGAGATTCGCTCGAGGGGGAATGTCGGTTCGGATTTGAAAGGTATCAGAGTTCTTTGGAGGGGGGAGATATGATACTTGGGAAGGGGATTTCGGCTTTAATTCTAGGATTTCAAGTTACTGTTCCTTCGAGTTTGGAAGAGTATTAACACTTTTAGGAAAGGTTGGAGGGAGGATTGATTACTGGTTTTCAAATATTTGGTCCTTCAACTTTGGGAGAGTATTAGAATTTTTTTTTAGGAAGCGTTGGGAGAAAGGCTGATTAATTGGAAGGGTTTTGGGCTTTAATTTTAGGATTTCAAGTTGTTGGTCCTTCGAGTTTGGAAGAATTTTAGAATTTTTAGGAAGGGTTGGGAAGGATTTATTAAAACGGATGAGATTTTGGTTTTTATTCTAGGTTTTCAGGTATTTGGTCCTTCAAGTTTGGTGCGGTATTAGCTCCAGTTTTTGGGAAGGATTGATTATTGGGAAGGGGATTTAGGTTTAGGTGGTGAAATTTATTTTGTGGTTTGATGAAGCAAGTACCAGTGAGGGTATGGACTCCTTTGTCGACTGAGGTTCTATATACATTGACGAACTCGTCTCCGGCGTTAACATTGGCACCTTTGCTAATGAGAAATTTGACTACGTCATCTCTGCCGTTGATAGCTGCACAATGCAGAGCATTCCAGCCTAGTTGGTGCCTGGTATTGACGTCGACGCCCTCCTCGAGGGCCTAGATAAAAAACATGCATGTTGGATTTAAAATCAAAGCTATTATCTGATTACTATTTATTAAAGAATAAAGATTTTAGCATAAAAATGTCTATTTATGATTTTTTAACTGATTTTTTAATCTAAAATAATCTAAACTGTTTTAACTTGAAAAATTTTTTATTCTGTTTTTTTTTTTGGTTTTTTTGAATTTTAGTTATAAAAGGAGAATATCACCTTTTTGATATTTGTCATATATCCATATTGCACAGCCTTGAAAAAGTGTTTTTCTGAAAAAAAATTCAGTGGAATTAATTCAAAATTCCGATAATTTAAATCTAAAAAAATTCTTCAAAAGCGTTCGAAATGAATGAAAACAAAACCAATAAATACAGTTTTTTTTTTTATTAAAAACGGAATTAAAGTAAACAAAAAACCAAATCAGAATTCCAAATCAAATATCATAAAATCAGAGCATATCAAATAAAAATAAACAGATAATGAAAATATGAAATAATGAAAATATACAAAAAATCAAAGGACAT
>JABFPB010005080.1:0-13850 GCA_022817645.1 Ceratoteleas bidentatus
CCGCTCATTCCCGCCCGCTCATTACCGCCCTTGGGCGGAAAAGAACAACTTTGCTCCCTCTATACAGACACTCAAATTGTTCATTTTTTATACAGGTAAGACAAAAAATATCGTTCGCACCTCGGACGAAAAAACCTATTTTGCGTCCTTGATACGAAATATACTATTTTGGGTCATATGCTTGGAAAGTACTCAAATTTAGTTTAAGGAACAGGTCGGAAAGTTATATTACTTCCCTTGGGAAGAAGTAAAAAAAACTTTCCACCCTGTTCCTCGATTGGAAATTGAGCACTTTTTCCTTATGCAAATCCAAAAGAAATATGTTTATTAGTTATACATACATATTTCTTTTAGTTATTCAGTATTTGAATTCAAGTCTTTGATTAGTGATTGAACATGAATTTATCGTTTATATATATAAATACTGTTTTTAATTTGTGCCTTTTTTTTAACTTAATTTATTTTCATCTTAACGAATAATAACGTGGTTTGGATTGAGATAGCTGGTTACATTTTCTTCATTCAACAGAATCTTCATTTGACAATCTAATGCTGCATCCTGCAGTTGCAGCACTAAATTTTGTCCGAGAAAAATATTGAACTCTTTTATTAGTTACTGATCAAAGACTTTCTTTGAAAGACTCTGTATCGATATCCCAGGGAAAGGTATGACAGAATACAAAGACCGATTGACATTCTGTGAGGAGCAAAAGCAAGCTATTGTAGAAATCTAAAATTACTAGAAAAATTGCGTAATTACAAATAAGAGCTCATTTGTGAAACAATTATTACTTTACTTTACATTGTCTATATAAAATATTAAGCACATTTTGTTTAACAACTTGTATAATCCTGAAACACTATTATAATTCAAAAGGAGAAATTTAAAAACCAAATATTACAGCAAAGAGTTATTTGAGTTTTTACTATTTATATAGATTGCAACAGAGGGAAAATGCACTGATAAAAAATGCATTACATATTTTATTCAATGGTCATATTAAATTTACTAATTTTATAAATCTATAAAAAAAGGTTTTAAAATGTTGCAAGATTGTATGAAATGACTTCATTTAAGTTGAAAAATGATTTATGTTTAAATTATATTAAAATTTAATGAAAATATAAATACTACTAACTAACATTAATTAATATTTTATCTGTGAATAATATTTCTAAAAATCTGACTACTATAAATAAAATTATATAATGCAATATTTCTTAAAAAATTTGACTTAATTTCAACATTGATCAACATTCCATGGTTCTTAAATACATATAAATTAAAATGTTTTATTTAATTTTGCACCTGTTATCTTTTTATGGAATTCATTACTGAATTCATAACTGAATTCAAATACATCACATTTTTATCATTTTCAAAGCGCTTATCTAAATAACTTAATTCAGAAGTATTTTTGATTCAATGTAAATCATTTAAAATAGAAAAAAATATATGTACTAGGGATTCATTTATATTACAAAAGCAAAACTAAACGCTTTTCAACTATTTCTGTAATATCTTACATTGAAAAAAACTAACTATAATGCCACAAATTCGAACAAATAATTTAATTAAACACTTTTGTTTACTTCAGTTATTTAAGACTATGGAACTTTGCCATTTTTTACTCTATACATACATTACATATTTCTTTACTGCCTCACATAGGCTGTGATGAACATAAGTAAGTAAAAGTATTAAACATGTAAGTTAAAAAGTTGAAAATATACCCAACTAATTATCGTAACACATTCTTCTTAGTATTCCACCTTTCACTCCATATAAAGCAAATTCGATTTCTCAAAATTCAAACTGTCCAAAACCAACTTTCTCAGCATCTCCAAACATTACTTTCTCACTCCAATAAAATCTCATTTATACGTTACAAAACATAAAAAAAATCAATATCTTTATCTCAGTATCCCAATTAATCAAACAACAACCAATACCACGACATCCGTATCCCAACTCTGTCAATAACTCGTCAAATTCGGTTTACCATCTGTTTGAAAATATCCAAAAAAATTCTGCCAAGTTGTCTAAATCAACACCCAGTTTCACCCACTCTCCCATCCCTAATCCCATATATCCAAAAATGAGTGGCACAACGTCACTTCCAATTAAATAAACAGTTAAGATATGACCCCAATCTCTCCAGCATAACTGTACCACATCTCTAAACAACTCAAATCATAACAGCTGTTCCCAACCATCAACCAAAAAACCCTAAAAAACCACTCTGACATCCTCAAAACATACCTCTTTCAAAAACCCCTCCAACCCCAAACCAAAATACCTCCCAAAAATTTCACAATAAAAAATACCCTCTAAAAACTTCTCATACAAAATCAAAAGGCTAAAAAAACTTCCCCTCTCCTCCCCCTCTTCCTTGACCTTAAAATATGGAAATAAGCGGCTGAACTTGAACAACCCGGTAAGTAGGTCTGTGAAAGTCGGATTCAAAAGTCCCACGTCAAACGTCACCTAACCTCAACAAAACATCGTGAAAAACGGGGCGAACGGCGGATTCGTTCGCCCGGGCGCGACATAACCTAGTCCCGGACGTGACCCGGGGAAAATCGGGGCGTCCGGCACCGTTCGGCGGAGCCGCACGAACAACGCCGGAGATCGCGCTCAGTCACCTGATCGGCGAAGTCCTCGGCCTGGGATATCATCTGCCGCGAGATCACCATCGTGCGCTGACTCGGCTGACTGGGAAAAAAGGCACGGACCGACGGGCATGCACACACGCGCGCACACACACTCTCTCTCACGCGTGCCGCCGAAGGGTACACGGGGACACGGGACACGCGACTGCGACGTGCATGGGACGGCCGCCAACAGCCTCGAAAACCCAAATTCGCCCGTCAGCCGAATGATGTGGAGTTTACGCTCACACGCAACATCCGGTCTACGTGTCAACAGACGGGTGGTTTGAATTTTCGCGCGCTTCGGGGGGACTTCCCGTTGCGTCGTGGGAGAGTAGCGGAGGGGGGATTTAACACAATCAAAAGGGGATTTGGGGGGGGGAGTTGGTTTTTGGAGGGTTTGGGAGGTTTGGAGGGAGGGAATGAGCGGAGGGGGACCTTGCAGAAGGTTTTTGATAGGAGTGAATAGACAAGAATTGAATTTTCAGTCGAACATTATGTTCGTTTGATTCAAGTTAATTTTAAAGTTAAGTTAAAAGTTTTTAGATGTCGATCGAAGACTTCGCATTTGTATATGTGAATAAAGAGAGTGGCATTGAAAAAAACTTCTTTTAAAAAGTGTATTCAGATGATTTACATCGATGAATTAATTAGTTCTTATTTATCAATTCATTTTGATTAGTTTCTATGTTTATTGGGAGAATTAATGAAATTAAAAAGTTGACACTCAAAAACATAACTCGACTTTCCTAGTGTCAATAGAGTTGTTATTCAGTGTTCATAAAAACGCTTGACGGCCGAGTGGTTAGCGGACAAGTCTTTGGAAACATAAGATTCCGAGTTCGATTCTTGTTCCGGGTAAAATTTTTTTCTGTCAATACATTTATTTACGAAATTTTGTAATTATATTACGAAATTTCGTGTTTCAAATATCGTAATTATCTTGCTTTATTACTAATTGTTACGAACCTGGAACACGGGTGATGAGAAATCAGAGTTTTTCATATGATTGTGTTAAATTGCCAAACGCTGGGAAATTTAATTCCCTGCAAACATTTCATACAAATGAATAGATATTAATTATGAATGAAACAATTAATTCCTTGTGGAAATATTTTTTGAATTCATATTCTTATTCTCGATTCTACTATGTTATATTCTAGTGATTTGTTGATAGATTTTAATGGCAAGGTTTAAAATCTCGAAAATGAATTAATTTTTGTTCAATTCTTCAATTTGCATTCAACAAAATATTATGAATGTTTTTCTATTCATTTCAGTTCCAAGCGAATAGATGTTTTGAATTTAGACATAAAGGGAATTCAACGAATGTTGTGAATTCCTTAATTGGCATTAATTCGACTGCATTCAAACTTTGAATGCAGAAGATCTGGAATTTAATTAAGATACTTTGAATTTCAAAGTAGCTTAATAAATTAATTAAGTTCCAGATCTTTGCAAATGAATATGAAATTGAGACGAAAATCCAGTTCTTTTCTATTCATTTCCTAATTTTTCAAAATCGTAATTTTCAATTTTATAAAATTTATAAAATTAATTTTTATAAATTTGTTAGACATTTATTATTTTACTTTAATTCAATATTACTATTATTTCTTTATTCAATATTGAAGTAAGAGCTTAATTTGACTTTCTCACTTCTTCTATCAATACATGAAAACTCTTGAAAGTTAAGAAAAGAGAAATTTGATTCCCATTATGTCACAACATACGGGATCCCATTCACCAAAAATTCAAGCTATCTAAATGATTTCATTATAATGATTCATCGGTCATTTTACTGTCGGGGCACCTTTTAACATATGTGATAAATTTAGTAAAAATAATATTATGAGCCTTAAACACTTAGTCAAGTAATTATTTGCAATATGGATGCTTAATCAATTCAGCATTTTGACTAGTCATTCTTTCTTGAGAATTAATATTCATTGTGTAGAACGGTGAATAACTGCTATTTGATATTTGCAGATATCAAAAATGATATTTAATATTTTGGAATCGGTTCAAACACATTTTTACCTTTCTATGATTTCATCTTATAATTCATTTTAATTCAATAACATTATAAATTTAATATAAACTATCTAAATTCATAAACTAGTGAAATAATTTTTCGTTCGAAAACAATAAATAATAATTTTGCTGAACCAATCCTTTTTTTAATTTAATAAAAATTAATAAAAATTTTGAATCTGCATTATTTATAATTTTGAACTCGCTGGAATTTAAATTATAAGAAGAAAGGGCGCCACGGTCTTTGAGACACTTTCAGATGATTTCAGGTAGCTTCGATTCAAAATGGTACACATACCTAGAGGTTAGGTTCCCGTTGAACACATCTGATCCCAAAGACAAGTTTTTTAATTGGGTCCATGTATATAACAAAACATTGTGATCATCTGAAAGGTTCATTACATCTTGAATCTTGACTTGTCATCGGAAACATCTAATTGGTATTGTCATTCCACCACCAACGCGGTATTTTTTATTACTCAGGTGTGATATAAATGTAATATTCTTTGTTTTGGTGTCTTTGTTATTGTTTCAAAACTCACACTCTTGTGAATGTTTCACATGTATCCATGTAAAACTATGCACATTATAAAAATATAATGATATTATATTTTGGAGTGTTTTTGTTTTTATTAGAGATACTGATTATCATGAAATTTTGTATCAACAAAAATATCTGGGAATATATTTTGATTGATTTGACCAATTTTTACTTAGAATATAATTTTCCTGTCAGGAAAAAGCAAATGGGCAATAAATCTAAACAGTCTTTTAATCCAACTAAAATTGAGTTTTTCTGAAGTTGAAGTTAAAAAAGTAACATAAACACATCAAAGTTTATGTTACTTTTTTAACTTTTTTAACTTTTTCTAATTTCCTGAATAGGGCAATTATCTTTTTTAGTTCAAAATGAGTAGAACATAAAGTACAGTGATTAAAGCATTTAATTTTAAAAATTAAGTATCTCAAATTCCAGATTTCAGATTGACTTCAATCTTTACACACTAATTTGTTACAGTTAGCAAAAATAGTAAACAAACTTTCATCTGTTGATTTTTGAAATATAGCATTTCATTTGACTAAGAAATGCTATATTTTTGTATGTCTGATTTACTTAGGAATTTTCGTAAATTGATTCTGAAATTTCAGAATTATATTTTTAATGTGTCATTTTGTTGGGATTTTTCATAATTTAATTCTGAAATTTTTCGAATAGATTTAAGAAAATTCCCAACTAAATCAAACATGCAAAAATATTTATTCAGAAATTTCAGAATTACTTCACGAAAATTCCCAACAAAATCAGACATGCAAAAATATTTATTCTGAAATTTCCCAACAAAATCATGCCACGAAGTTTTTTATTGTAGAATTTTTGCAGTCAATTTGGACGATTCCAAACTTGTTTCGGAAATTTCGATTGCACTACTAATATTCCCAAATATTTTTTATTGGGAATTCTTTGGAACTTGGCACGCAGGATACTTCTACTGTATTATTTTTTAATACGGATAAATTAATGTTGGTAATTTTATGTTCTACTTACTGTGAATTAATCACAACACGCCCATTTATATATGTTGAAATTAATTATTAACTGAACTGTTACACTAATTAACTAATAAAATCAGACTTGTGCGTGAAGCGCGTCACATCCCTACACGGACCGGCAGTGACTCAAAAACTGAAGATAAGAAATGAAGAGGGACAAGTCATAAACTCGTGGCCTTGTATAATTTCTGGAGATTTTAGAAGTTCCTTTGTGAATTTTACTTCCTGTCACATCTGGACAAGGTTCGACTTGTGTCTAAATTTCTGGAATCTCGTGTTTTAAGTAATTATAATACTTAATATTTGAAGCTGAATCATTAACTTAAATGATTTGATCAATAATAACTTCTTTGGAAATTTGTCAATAATAGCAAATAATGTTATTTCTTATATATTGTTTTATTGTTAAAATAATTAATATTAATTCATTATTAATAACATTAGTTAAACTATTCAGCTTAATTACAATTGCATAATGTAACTATATTTATAAAATACTTATAAAATATTTATAAAATTTACTATTTTTTAACAAAATTCATTATTATTTATTATATTTTGTGTTGCACATAAACTTCCAATAACAATTTTTCATGATAGAATAAGTAATTGTTTTTTATTAAGTGTTTTGCATGTTTTCAAAATTCCCTTTGATTTTTTGGTTCGGCATTTTTAATCACAGCCATAAGGCGCTCACGAAAAGTACTTTTTGTTTTCTTCCGAGTCGAGACATGTGTGAGGTTGTTAAGCCATTTGTGAAACATTTCCTACAAATGCCTAACAAATTTTAGGAATTCTTAGGAACTTGTATCACGGGTAACTTCAGACAGAACTTTCCTTTTTAAGAATGGATGAAACAATATAGTTTAATTTTCTCACGTAACTTCTTTCGCCCAGATTTGCACAAACCAACCCAACTTCCAACCCTTTCGACTTCCAGACTCAACTTCCGCCCCAAAATGGAGAACGTCCTCCTCATGAAGCAGGCCCTGCAATGGTGCGACGAGCTCGACGAGGTCGTCCAATGTCCCGTCTGCATGGACAAGCCCCTCGGCAAGGTCTTCCTCTGCACGCAGGGCCACCACATCTGCGAGCGCTGCCACGGCCAAATCTGCACCAACGAGTGTCCGACCTGCAAGCGCAACATCAACGGCGGCCGCTCGTTCCTCACCGAGAGCGTCGTCGCGAAGATCGAGGACATCAAAAAGGCCGCGATAGTCTTCTCCGCCTCACCTCCCGAGCCTCCCAAGAAGGAACTCGTGACCTCCGCCACCCAGTACTGCTCCTCCGACTGGCAAACCAACAGCCTCCGGGTCACCGCAGCCAAGGGTCACTTCCCCTGCCGGATCGGCTCCTGTTCCAAAGAAGAACCCCACTGCCGGATGATGGACCACATCAAAAACGCCCACACCAATCGCCTCAACACCTGTTCCACGCTGAAAGGCGAGACCTTCCGGCACTCCTGGAAACTCAACTACTCCCCAGCAACAGACTACGACATCGCCTTCAACATCACCGACATGGAACTCTTCTTCGTCAACCTGGAGTTGGACGTCGACGGACACTTCCACGGGAGCGTGCAGATCCTCAACTCGAACACCGTTGGCAAGATGTTCAACTACCGACTGGAGGTCAGGGGTCGCAATCGGGCCAACATCGTAGCCTTCAGCTTTGAGGGAGGCGTCAAATCCTGTCGGCTGAGCAAGGAGCAGATGTCTGACGAGTGTCTGTACATCCATTCGACGAACATGCAGGGCATGGTCAACAAGGACAACGTGTTCGAATGCGAACTGGTCATCACGAGGAAGAGCAACCAGGTGACGAAGAAGAAGAAGAAGAAGAAGACGTTGCAGGATTCGTCGCAGTAGATCGGGGGAGCAGTTTTAGATTGAACTTGTACTGATCGAGATTTGTACATAGCATATATAGTACGATGACGTAAGAGAGGTTGCGACTGTTGAAGAACCGTTTTTGGGACAGTTTTAATTTAGGAAGGGAGAGCTCGATTTTGATGACAATCGAACCTTAGCTTTTGGGAACTGGCAAATGAATTGGCGTTCATTTGGTTTCCTTCTGACGAACGGAACGTGGGGATTGCTGATAGGAGGCAGCGATGCCGAGATTGTTTCAGCACTTGTCACGTTGGGAGTCAGTTTGAGAGACAGTGGGATGAAACGTTTCTAATTGAGGGAGACGAGACTGCACTTTCGGAGGATCAGAGCATAGTGGATCTACACTTGCGTTCTGAAGTATCCGGAAAGTGCTGTCCAAAGGGCATTCACTATGATTTAGAATTATCTTTATGAATATGAATGTGTCATTGTTGAGTTACAAGTATTACGAATCTATTTAATTGCTGTAATCATGTGAGGACTTTGTAAGACAAATGACATTAAACGTTGGAAATTAGTGAATCGAAAGTCCCTGGGATACATGGATGTGTGAACAGCATTTTCATATATCCCAACTCTCGTTGTAGAAATACGGAAAACTCGAGCAAGACTTCACGTTTCGTATGGTTTTTTAAACAAACATGTGTGGTAACACTTTTGTTAGTTTTCGTAATTTGTGGTAGTTTACGGGTAGTAATGGCAAATGTTCAGATATAAATGAAACGTTATAACTTTGCGAAAATAGCTTTAACGTGTATGTTCATTTTATACACACATTTAAGATGACTGATTAATAAAGAAATTCTCTATATTTTTATACTGTCGATTTTCATTTTGCAACAGTCATTCCATTAGGTTGCGAAAATAACTCGTAATTAGAAAAAAAGTTATTCTACATAAAATATATGCATGATATTGAAGTTTTTGCACGAGTGTTTTATCCAAACACTCATTAGAGTAAACAAGCTAGTTTTAGAATATTAGTTTAATTGAAAGTTTGCCTTCCTGTTAATGATTACTTTTTTTCTAAAATGAATATTACTGTAAAACTATATTACTACATCAAACATTATTTTCTAAGTTTTTTACAGGTTCCTTATCGGAATATCGTAAGATCATAAATAATGTTGAGGAAGCAAATAAACAAGTCAATTAAATTTTTTTTAAATAGTTTTCAACGTTACACATAATAATTTTATTAGATCTCAAGGATGTGAGAATCGTAATTGTTGATAGTTTAAAATTAGATTATAGCTACAAAATTATTTGCGAAGTTTCTGGAATATTTCTTCTCTGTTATTAATTATTATATATTTTATTACTATAAGTTTAAATGATTATCTCGGCAAATTAAATCCGCAGCGAACCAATTAATGTATAATGAAATTATTTGCGGTTCAAAACATTAATTGATTTGTATGAAATTTGGATTAATGACAGCCTAATAGCAAATAATAATGTCTATAAATATCGCTGGATGTTATTATAAATACTCAATCTCAGTGTACGAAATCATTCAGTTTGGTCTCATCAATAGAACCACGAATTTCGCAAAAATGTTCAAGCACGTAGCAGTTTTGGCGTTTATTGCCATTGGGGCAGTTTCCGTGAGTATACTTTACAACTGTATTGTTATTTCAATCTCATGCGAATGAAAGATTTATTCGGTACTTTAATAATTCAAACAAAAATGTGTATAAAAATTCAACTAATTTAAACAGGCAATCCCACTCGATGATGAACCTGTATTTGACAAAACTGTTGACGGAGTGTACAGAGATATAATGAAGGTATGAACGTATTTTATTAAACGTTGTTAAAATGAAAAATTTGTTGACAACATAAACTAACATAACATTATAAACTTTTGATTTAGGCGACTGAAGAAGAGGGGCTTGCAGTGGAAGACATTGTGGTAAAAAATGAATCATCGTTATTTTCTCATTTTAAATTTTATTTTGTTTAAAAGACAAAGTATTTCCGTTTAACAGTTGTTCTTTTTATTAATTGCAAAATTAATTTCAGCGCGCCGTTGTCAATGAAGAAACAGATAAATTGGTACGTGAAACTTAATAAAATAAACAAAATTTTTATGTCGTCAAATATTAAAGTAAATTTTTTTATTTCGTTTTCAGGAGGAATCGTTGAAGAAGTTAGTGGAGAACAAAAAAGAAGTGTGTATAAATTTATTTGGGTTTATTTGAACTTTCATGTTTCTCCGAGTTCATTCTATAGAAATATATTGTTCCTTTTATTTTGCAGCTCGTTGTCCTAACTATCGAAGCCAGTCTTAAACCAGTCAACCAGCTTATTGTTTATACTATGGATCCTCTTAGGGAGATGCACAATGACATGAGAAACCGAGTCGCAAGGGTAAATATCAATTTCTTGACTGTACTGGTCGCTATCGCTACCTTTTATTTTTGTATGAAATTTTAATTTACTAAAAAATGTAATATTTTTTTTATTTTTACAGGGAATTAAGGACTACGACACCGAAGCACTTGTAAGAAATATTATACTATTTTCATTTTTATTAAAGATGGTTCTCGTTAGAATTTAATTAAAAATAAAAGACATTTTTAATTAAAAAATTTTTATTTTGGGGAAAATTCCAAAATATATCATTTTAAAAGTTTTTTTGTTTTTTAGAGTAGAAGTAATTTAATAAAATTGATTTATGATACTGAAATATTAATTCACAGATTCAATCATTAATAGATTTTGGTAGCATAATTATGCAAACTGTTCTCGCTTCATTGATTTTCTTGAATTACTTTTAATGAAACTTTAACGAGAACAGTATTAAAAAAGTGGTAAAAAGTCACTGCAACTAATCATGTTTCGTATTTCCAGTTCGACAATGCTTTTGGAGTATATGAGGTAATTTTTATTGTCAATTTATGATATGCAAAATGATTACTTTATTTTAAAAGGAATGTGTTTCTAAATAATGTTTCATTTCTGCTTACAGAAATACCAGCAAATGAAAGTCAAGCTGATCAGACTTTTCGCAAAAACCGTCTACGATTTGGTCATTAAAGCCCTGATCAAGGCTGAAGATATGTACCAGAAATGGTCCGACAAACGCAACAAAGAACTTCTTGAACTTACTACTCTAGTACCTATGCCTTTCTAAAGTTTATGTACTAAATGTATTCCACGATTATTCTTCCGATTCTGGTTTAGTGGCCACAAACCATTAAAATTATATTCGAAGGAATTGTCGAGTGATGATCTTCCATCCTTGTTATGTAAAATATTGTGGAAAAATAAAAAATGTATTAAAAAATGAATAATTCTAACTGAGTTTTAAACACATACCCGTTCTGATATTAAAAAATATTTTTAATATATTATAAAATAAAATAGAGAAATTATAAAATAAACACAGAAAAAACTCAATTTTCTACACTAGTGATAAACCATAATTTTTCAGTATAATCACTATTGATAAGAAGAATAAACAATAATAATTGTAGTAATAAAAAAATTAAATTACGATAATTTTAATGATAAAATGAAACGAATACGGGAAATAAACATTTTCTACACAAGTCATCAAACATAATTTTAATTATTTTCACATGATCCGTTGGTTAAGTCTGAGAAACTACAGAAAATCTTCGGGGTTCGAAGAATTTTGGTAATTCATATTCATTCGTCTTTGGTCATTAAATAAACTTCCAATAATCGCCACCGGGGAATCTTATCGTGGCGCTGCGAGCGTTCCTAAATCGATTTTTAAGAAACTTGATTAGATTTAAATCGCCGTTCGAATAAATTCTTGTGCAATTCTTCTTAGTTCATTTGTACTCATAAAATAAACATAAAATAAAAATGTCTATTTCTGTTCGTGCTGTCGTCGTTTTTTGTTTCTTACGTGAAAAAAGAGATGTCAACAAGTTGTAAAAACCGTCGTTTAGAAATTGTTATTGAGCAGAAAGTTTCCGTCGTGAAAAAGCCGCCAAAAGTTCGTCCATATGTAAGGTTATGCATCACGTGTTGGTGGTTGTGTTGATGACAGTAGTCAATTTAAAAATAAAAATCCATAACTACAGAAAATAACAAGAATAGTTTAAACTCAGGAAAGATAGACGATATCATGATGTTTTTATAACTTTCAAACTAAGTTTTTCAATGTATTTCTAACGGGTTTTGTTGACAAAAACTTTTATTATTGACTTGTTATTGAAGATCAGACTACTGCTGAGCAATAGTTTGTCTTACTGAAAAACAGAATTATAAGCAGGATGGCATATTTAAAACATGTACCAGATGAATATAAATCTTTGGTTCATGAACAATTGTTATCTATAAATAAACACATTGCTAATCATAAAGGAGGGTGAGTACTTTGCTATAAAATAATATGTATTTTAATTCTTTATTGTTAATATTTATTTATATATTCTTTACATTTTTTAACAATTTTTTTTATATAAAGTGATTAGTATATAAATATAATTTATAATTTATAACAAATAAATAATTATAAATTAATTATAACAATCTCATTAGAACATTCTCATTTTTTTCAAATGATCTTGATTAAAAACAACATATACATAAATAAATGAATTTTTCAGGTACAAATGGAAAAAGCAAGACTTTGAATTTGGAAGTGTATTAGGTACAGGCCGTTTTGGGAAAGTCTACTTGGCTAGACAAAAAACGACGAAGTTCATGGTCGCCTTAAAAAGACTAAATAACAGAGACTTTGAAGATAAAGCACAAGCAGCAAGAGAATTGGATATTCATTCTCGCTTATGGTAATCAATTCCTAACATAATATTTGTATCTGCTGTTAATTCTGAACAATTTTAAAAGTTCCGTTTACAATTACAGTCATCCACACATTGTTCAGTTTTTCACATTTTTCTATAATGCGGAGCATATATATATTGTCATGGAGTTTGCACCAGGGGGAAACTTGCACACTGCTTTGATAAACCAATTTGAACAGAGATTTAGCGAAAACCTGTAAGCAATTTTAAGCATGATATTCCCTAAGAAAAGTCAAATATTCATTGAAGGTTCATTTTAACTAGAACTGCCAAATATATCTACCAAGTAGCTGATGCTTTGGAGTACTGTCACCAAAAAGGTGTTATACACAGAGATGTGAAACCTGAAAATGTGTTACTCATGGGACAAGGCGACATTAAATTGGCTGATTTTGGATGGTCTGTTCTTAAGTCCTTAAAGTAGGTACCAAATGCATGATACCAAAAAATATTGTCAGTCTGCTAAAAAAACTTGTATGTTCATTCTTCTCTAAATTCATTCTTGTTACATTTGATACATTTTGCATATACAATTTTTAATTTAGAGATTTATGATATGCAAAACAATAAGATAGAAATGCTAAATATACCTAAATAACTTTTTGCAACAGCTCTAAGCAGAAGTGTGGAACGACAGAGTATATGTCACCAGAAATGGTTACTGGAAAAGTCTACTCAACAGAAACTGATAACTGGGCTTTAGGAGTGTTGTGCCATGAGCTCCTAGTTGGAAAAACCCCATTTTTGGGAGTTAATGATAATGGAACTATTACAAAAATCGTTAATGTCTCTCTCCAGTGGACAAGAGTTATTAAGCCTGATGCCAAAGACCTTATATCCAAGGTATTCTGATAATATTAAATTGAGTCGTTGGGTGCAATAATGGCTTAAAGGCACTTAAGTCGTTTTTTCGGAGAACATGATTTTTGGGGAT
>JABFPB010005081.1:0-13856 GCA_022817645.1 Ceratoteleas bidentatus
ACCTAGTGGCAACGCAACGGTATCATCGCTGGCTCCCTTTTTTGACGCAGATGCAAATGGAAACGCACCTTAACACTATTTATTTTATTATATTTACTGCAATTTCACAGTACTCCCCTGTAAATTAATGGTAAATCGTATTGGCCTTTTCTTCTGAATTCCTAAAATGGTACACTACAGGTTTTTGGGTGATAAAGAAGTATATAAATACTACCCGAACTAAAATTTCTTTCTAAAATCATATCCAATCTTCTAATTTGCAAAATATTTCTTATCAGGGTCTCTTGGAAGGCTATACAGCTACCCCCTAAACAGCGCCACCTCCGTCACAGCACCAGGAACCCTCGTGAGTGTCATCAAATCTGTGAATACAAATCACCCCGTGGTGATGGTTCCCCTCAACGAGTCAACCATCGCAATGTACGGCGCCGACGCAGTCGAAGAGGGCGCCGTCCTCGCCATATACAACATCCAGTTCAAACTCACTCAGGCTGTGCAAACCCTCAAACTCTACACCAAGGACGCCAAGCTCTGGAGGATCGACGACACTCTGCTCCTCGCTGCGAACCGCCATTTGGCTGTGGCACCGTTCAGACTCGCCGCGCAGAAGATCGGCGCGATGGTTGGCTCCTCCCTAAACCTCGCAAAATACAACACCCCCACGTCGGACAACGACGATATCATCATTATCCAGGAGTCGACCGTGGAGAACTGGCGGAACCCGGGTTCCAAGACGAAAGACCTGGGAATCGTGAAACAGCTGTCTTCCGGGCTGCCCAAGGTCATTGCTAAGAGGGTGCTTGGTTGCATAAACGAAGGCCTGGACGACGCGGACATCCAGTTGCTGGTCATCAACGACTTGATCGAAAACAAAGACGTGCAATCGATCGTCTGGTGTCTTGACAACTTCAGGGATATCCCTGAGAGTTTGCTACTGAATCTGCTGCTGTTCGCACTGAGGAGTGAGGATTCGGTGTTCCGACCAATCCAGAATGGGCATTCGCATCACGAGGGGGATAATGAGAGGGTCAGTTCGAGGAACGACTTTCTGAGCAGAATTTTCCGGGTGCCCAATTCGGAAACGTACCTGCTGAGGTACCTTAAGGCTTCGTTGAAATTCGAAGAGGCTTTGATGCTGTTAGATTACTTCATTAAGAGGATTAACGACGGTGAAGAATCCGAATTCGGACCTGCGCCTGATTACAAGCAGTTGTACAAATGGACGAGTTTGCTTCTGGATTCGCATTATCAGCAGTACCTGTTGTCGCAGGATGAAACAGTTTTAGAGAAACTGAATCAGTTGGGGGAGGTGCTGGATAGTCATGTAAGTTGGGTTGGCCTTGTGATCTGGCATGTTTCGAGATACCATCTGAATTAGTACACCATATTTGTCACCATACATTTCATTTTTCATAGTAACTATGAAATACAGTTAAAACTTGTTATTAAATTAAGAGGATCTGAGAAAATTACAAATATGTAACTTAGTTTATGTCAAATTTAAACAACAATTTGAAAATTTGATCCATTTTGATAAGCCACACCTCCATTTCGGGCTCCAAATCAATTTGGGATTTTGGATTAGGAGTAGTGTATTAACAGAGTTGTTTTTGATTTTGCAGTTTCTACTTCTGACGGAACTAGAGAACTTACGACCCATGCTGATACGAGTCATGGCTGGGAAGTCAGTGAAGATCGCACCGAAGAACAACAAGCTGTACACGATAGAAAACATCAAATTGTATTAAATCGACTATTTTGCCAACAACGTTTTATCGATTGAATCACGGTAGTTGGTGGTGAAATGGTTATTGTGTATAAAGTCTTTTGTATTTATAGGTTTTGATAAAATTGTTTTGTAAATATACCAAGACATTTTACTTATTTGATAAAATTGTTTTGTAAATATACCAAGACATTTTACTTATATGATTTACATTGATCGGACAGTTTCATTTTTTCATTTTGTTTACATCAATGGGGTTTAGTTTATTAAGGTTTTTTGGCATCATTGCTGTTATTGCCTAGTTCTCAGGATTGAAAACATAGATCTTTCATTTGTTTGTATACATGTAATAACACATAAGGAAGTTTCAGCAGGGGAAAGGGAAACGAAACATATTACACGTATTATCATTGCATTTATTGACGTCGAATAGTACTGCATTTTTTGAACCAACCATTGGTGCAGGAAGAAAATAGAAACATTTCTTACATCTCGTGAGAAACGTATCTTTCCCTTGGTATCATTCGCTTGTATCATAGAATAGTGAAATTTGCATATAGGTTTGTTAGATTCGCGCGATTAATATTAAATATAAAATATATATAGTATTTTTAAATATAGATTTGTAATAGCCATATACTATACTCTTTCTCTCTCCAAATATAATAATCATCATTATTACATTATCAATGCATCATCATCTTAAAGATTATCCTTTGTTTTTTGCAAGGCCAACGTAGAAATCACACTAGAAGTGATGGAGAATTCAGCTTTTCTCTTCTCTATCCCTTCGTCACATTTTGGTTCCCATCATTTTGCGTGCACTCGTCAGAAAGAGTAAAACCTGCGCCTTCGTCTCCGAAACGCGTCGGAAGCCGTTAATATTTCGTACATATTTTCTACTACATTGGTACAAATAATACAGCATCAAAGTGGGGTCTTTTTGCGGCTCAATGTATATTTCCGTTTTCCACAATTCAACGCGGACGATTTCGCGTTTTTAAACCTGTCTGGATCCGGAGAGCGAAAAATACACACCGCGCGCATGCGCGCGTACAAAACGCCGTCGCTCGACTGAAAAATACGCTTTCTTAATCCAAATGCTCGTTATGGCCAATTTGTACAACAACAATAAATTAACTATTACACTTTTCACAACGCTCCCATAAATCCCCGAATTATCTACATCGAACCGCGCAGCTGTTTCAGCGCTCACTTCAACAACTGGCGACGCTTCGACGACAAAACAAGCCTCTCCCGAACTTTGGACCCCCCGGTGCTTATCATTAACGAATTGCAACATCGAGCTTTCTCGTCGTCGAAAAGCCGCCACGAGCGCCTTAATTTAATTGACACGTTTTTTGCACATAGTTTGCGCGAAACGAAAATTGTTATTGTTCGTAACGAAAAGCGGAACGGAAAAGTTCACTGACATTCCAGTAACCGGAGTCGGGTTGAAAATGATTGGAAAGACGAATTCCAATCACATTGTTAACTGAACTCATTGACTGATTCATAGACATTTCAGTCTGAATACTTTTGGTCTTCGGCAGATATTTTCAGTATGTGTAACCGTACAGAAAATTTTTTGAATGAAGTAGGACACAGTGGATATTCATTATGCATGTCACGAACCCTCGATTCTGGTTTCAATATTATAAGTTCTGTATTATATTCCGTATTATAAGTCAAACTTTTAATACAGAATAAAGGATCCATTTCATCAGTAGCGATTAAAGTGATTGGTGTTCATTACCTGGGACCGGAGGTTCAAAACTCAGCGACGGAATTTACTTTTTACATTTTTTAGGTTGAATATGTTGCAGTCATTTTGAATCTTCCAGAATTATTCAAAAATATGATTCATTCATAAAGAAAATTTAGCTAAAATTACAATCCGTTTTAATAGGCCTCCGGTTACTGGAACCTCGCTGATAACGAATCAGGCAGTGATTAATATAGTGATCCATGTGACGATCCCAATTCGGGGAGCCAATCGCCTCGAACCGCTCGTTCTCCCGGCTCGGCGCGAGTGGCGCCCTCTGCGGTTCTTCTGTAAAATGTGTGTGAATCGCGATTCAAGTCTTGCTTCAAAAATACTCAGTTGTCGCCGGGTTTCGGCGGGGAAGTCCGCGCAACGGAATGTAAGATTAAACGACGAACGGTCCCGACCTTCACTACTAACTTTGGTATTTGTTATGCGCGAGTTAATCTCGACCCAACCAAATACGGGACGTATTATTATTTACAAACGCGAATCAAACATTGTGACAGCAATAGTCGTGGTCGTTATTTCAGCGAAACGAGGTTTTTATCGGTTAATGCGGCAAAAATGCGACTATGGTAGGCTTCCGTCAAACGTGCCGACACTGATTCGAGAGCGGGAATAAATTAGGACGAATAAGAAACACGACGCGATAGCCACGGTTGCTACGGAAATCATAATACAGTTAAAACAGGATACTGCTAGACGTCGGTCGCGCGGGGCCGGGACTGAATACCAGGATAACATTTGTGCGAACGAAATCGAAGTAAAAGTGGAAGTGCGGATACGTGTAGAACGTTGGTTTTTTAAAATATTTTATTAATGACGCAATTGAAATGAACTTGATCGAGAAACATTAATTATCGAAGAAGGAAATTAAACATCTTTGTTTTCCGGAATTCAAACTTACATTTGTGGCAATAAATACACTGCTGTCTTTAAATGTGGAAAAATGTTAGTTTTGAATCCATTTTCACATATTCCTTATGGATAATTATCAAGATTGAATAGAAAATGAATGTAAAAGTAATCTTTCTCGTTTATATACAGATGGCACTGCCATCGTCTTTTAAAGTAGATTAAAGTAAAAAATGTAGCAGTATTTCTTATTAATCCATTGATGCCTACATTTCTGTATTTCTTATCCTACGCATATCAACATTCCATTCTTCACGGGGTTGAAAACAATATTGTCCTGTGGATTAAAAACCGTCGAAAATCGGTCCCAGATTCGCGCGATCCGGCAAACAATACGCCCTACACTCGGTGCACCGTGCACTCTACTTTAAGTGCCACTTGAGTAATTATCTAAACACAGTTTCATTGTCTCGCGCGTACGAGTGACTAACATCACAACGACAAGTCGTTTTGTGCTTCATAATGTTGCTTTTTGCGGTCGTCGCTCTATACATTGACTACAAGAGGGTACCTTAAAATTAGCAATAAATAAACTGTTAAATATCTTCTCTTCGCTTTGCATAACGTGAACAACGCTGGAAAACGCCTTTTCCTCATCAACTCTCGCAATCGTTGCTGTGCACTCCGCAAAAGCGCAATGGCGATACTTTTGCGGACTGCGCGTTAACAGAAAAATAATCGCGCGTTTGATTTTGACTACGTCTGATCGCGGTTTTGTACCAATCGCTCGAGAGCTCGACCCTGTTGCGACATTGTCGTCTTTGTTCCACTTAGATTCGCCTACTTTTCAACAGGCGATCGCAGCGCCGCGGCAGACCTCCGCCTCTTGCAGGCAGAAGGTGCCACGAGTCGGCGCGTATTCGGTGCATGCAACGTTCTCCTGGACTGGCGCTGCTTTTTCAGGTTCAGACCGAGGAGGTTTGCTGGTTGTTGTTGTCCAGGGATATACTCGACGAGCACTCCTTCAGCATGGATCGTAACCGGAGGATTTCCTTTGAAGCCGCCGCAAGGTCCGACTGTAATTGCAGCTCGCGCTCGCGAAGCCTCTTGATGTCCCTTTGACACGTCTGGAAATGCGCAATTTTTTTAGTCCCTTTCTCACGCGGAGTCAGTTGTTCGTAACGAAGCTTCCTGCGTTCCTTTGGGTAAACGCAGGAGGCTTCGCGCTTTACAGTTTTATAAATTTGAGTCAATTTATATATAAAGTTTAATAATGTTACACGATGATTCAAGTTTACAAAAATCAGTCGTTTTTCGAAAAAAATATATTCTTTTATTTATTTTTCATTCCAAACAAAATGTATATCAAAAATATAATAAATATGTTGTCAAAATGAACTTTTTTCTAACTTTTGAATAGTAAAAAATATGAAGCTGAAGCTGGCAGTCTATACTAGCAGATTTTAGATAAATAATGTGCAGTTGTACCATCATTGATTTTTATCATTAATTGTGCATTGTTTTTAATGTAAACATTAATTATTTATAACTTTATTGTAGAATTTTGTTAATATTTGCAAAAAATGATTACTTTTTCTGAAAGTCTGCTCAACTATAGTCTGCCAGTTTCAGCTTCATTAAAAAAATAATGTTTTTATCAAAGTCTTATCATAGTAGTGTTTACACTCAAATTATAGGATTTTCTACTCGTAAAATGGAAATGATGACAATTTTCATCCACAATTAATTATTTTCGTATACCAAAGTCAAGTAATTTGTTCTCTTTCAATTCTTTTGTTCAATTTCTATGTCAACTTTATATCAATGTAAATTAATATTAAAACCTAAAGTTATTAAAAAGTATATTTATGTATCTTTATTTATATTTACAATTAGAGAATTCCATTCACACCGGGTGAACAAACATTCCCACACTAGCTTAAAGCGCGAGGAATCAATCAATAGCAGATTGAAACAGATGTGAATGTAATGTTCATCGAAATACCCCTTCATATGGGAAATCGATTTCTTCGGCAATAGTGCAGGATGATACGCATTGCAGCGTTTATTGTTCAACGTGACTACTGTTCGAACATGGACCCCTTATTTCTTAGGCGTTCCTTTATCCTTACTTTTAATTTGCACCGGCTGTTACAATGGACTCGCAATTACTTCCTGTTCAGTGCGTTTCTTTGTCGAATCGTAAAAAGGAAGGTACGCCGTTGTACAATCTTTGAGAACAATCGTTCGTAAAAAATGTAAGATAACGCTTAATACAGCTATAAAAATAATCACGCAAAACGTAATTAAGTCGAGTAGGGAAACATGCGGCAGCGCCGATTTATTTGGCCTTTGTCTTTATCATTGCATTTCTTTATAAACTCGATACATCTTTTTCAGGGCTGATAATGTCTTGCAGTGAACATATTTCATTGCGACCGAATTACACATCACCTTTGAGGTATACAATCCGGCAAATCATATTGAAATATAATACAAACACTGTTAAAGTTAATGGTATTCAATGTGAACTACATCAATGGTAATTAGTATTGAATTTACTTTTGATGAAACGTTGTTTTATTTTTTAAAAGCAAATATGTTTGATGGGTTTTTAGTTCTTCGTTATCATTTTGATCTAATATTATTTCTGTTTCAGTTCAGTGCAGTATTATTTCCACAATCGAACGGAAAAGTTGGACTTTTCGTGAAGTGAATTTAAAGTAATTCTAATATTTACTCAATTTCTATTCGTTAACTTAATTTATTAATGACAAATATGATTGATTGGGATGGTAATTGTGGTTCAATTGTAACGAATGAAGATATTTACATTGAACAACAATAAGACAGAATACCGCCAATTTTGAAACAATCAAGTTCAATCTTATCTTCAACTTTACTAATCCATTCAATTGAACTAAACTCAATAATGTTTGACACTTGCGAATATCCCCTGTTAGCCAAGGATGATCTGAATTTTTTACATAAAGTTTACAAAAATGTACTTCCGCAAAGTGTTGCGTAATTTACATCCATTATTTATATATTTTCATAAAGTATGAATAAATCTGCATTTTAAAATTGCGTGATGTAACATTTTATTATTAGAGAGTGGTAAACATCCACAAATAGCTTGAGCTTTAGTGAAAATTGTTCAGACCGGTCTATTTGGAATTAATAATTTTCTTTGAGTCCACAAAACTATATTAAACAAAAATGTTAAGTATGGAAATTTGTTGGTCTTTACCATTGCGTTTTGATGAGAAATACTTAAATTCTTAAAATTTCCATTTGTCTATGGATTAAAAAATCCATTAATTCTGATTAAATCTCATTGAAATTCTCAATAGAACTAACAGGATAGGATGCAATAGTGATATTGTATTCCTTACTGATATTGCACGTTAAATGCAATAGGATTTCAACTATTAATTCCCATCGATTGTATCTTTTAGTGAAATAAGTAAGTATAGTGTTATACTTATAATAGCGATTATAAGTAAATTCACCGATTCTTTCAAATCGATCAATCAGTTTGGATTTTATTTTCAACATGTTCAGGATAGGAATATGATGGAAAACTCCACCTACCACGTTCTGCCTGAGCAAATCGAGCTTGTCGCACTTGAGCCGCGTGACCTCGATCCTCAGGATTTCGTTCTCCGTGGAGCCTTCCTTGACATTGCACCTGGTGGTCTCGTGCTGCGTCTCCGCCGAGCTCATGGACTCGAGGCCGGTGTCGCTGTCTGGGTAGACCGCCTGGTCGAGCTCGAGCTCGCTGTTGAGCGAGCTGTCGTCGCTCTCGGAGACGACGCGCTGCGGCGCTACCTCCGTTTTTTCCGGGCGCTCCTTGCCGAGCCGCTGGAGCGTCGCGGTCGCGACCTCGCCGGTGGCGCCACCTGCGTTTACGCCGTTCTGCCGTTCCGCCAGGTCCTCCCGGTTGATGGTCGTGAGGCTGCTGCTGTCCTGGTTGTCGGTGTTGGACAGACTGCTGTCCTGGCTGCCGAGGCTGGGGCTCCCGTGTTCCGAGTCGCGTCGCAGCGTGAGATCCGGGGAACCCAGGGGACTGGACGGCTGTTCGCCGGAACGTTTGCCGTTGATGATCTTGGAGGTGGACTGCCGGTTGCTCGGGGGACTCGGCTCGGATTGGCCCTTCTTCGAGATCTGCTGGGGCACGCTCTCGGTGGAGGCGTTGCGCACCCTGGATATCAAGGCCTTGCGCACGGTGTCGATGAAGCGCGATCCCCCGCTGCTGCCTGACGCGGACACGTCGCTAGCGGTCGGACTGACCGGGCAGTTGTTCGTGAAGAGGGCGCCACCGCCGAGGAACTCGACCGTCTTCGACTGCAGCTCCTCCGTCAGCGACTCCAACAGGGCTGACCTCGTGCGAAGCTGCAAACAGGATTAATACGGGGGATTAATACGAGTGCAAATGAAATTATACATTTATCTGGGTGAAGGTTTGACCTCCACTCTCTTAAAATTCATCCATTCGAAGCTATCAATAAATGTAGTAGAATTTATTCATAACCTTGTCTATGCTATTTAACTATTGGCAAAGTTTATTCAATCTGATCAATTAATAGGAAAATTTTGTTAATTTGCTGATTAGCCTATCAATTGCAATTGACTGATGGGAATTAACCTATTGCTTTTAATAGAAAATAATACTATTTATTATAAGAGGACTATAACAAGTGCCTATACTTTGATACGAAAATCGATTCCGTATATTTTAATGATATCTAATAGGCGATTAGCATGGATACATTTTTAATTCAATTCTATTAGTTCTTATGAGAATTTTAACAAGATTTAATAAAAAATGATGGATTTTTTAAATAGTTGTTTACTGTATTCAATGTAAAAGTTCCCCAATAAAATGTTGAAAAACACCTAAACATTGATGCTATAAACACGAATACCCCCTTAAGTTTACCCTAAACCCCCAAGACAGGTTTAGGGTAAACTCAGTCAATAAGGTGGGCTCACATTGGGAGCCCTGATTTAAAAAACCTAGACGTTCTGGTTAAACAAAATTGAGCCAGAAAGTCTACGAAAAATGTAAAATCTAAGAAATTTCGTAGATGACTGAAATTTCATACTGTGACACAGTTCATCTACGAAATTTCGGTTGCATTTTTCGTAGACTTTCTGGCTCAATTTTTTTAAACCAGAACGTCTAGGTTTTTTGAAACAGGGAGTGTTTTCCATTCTAATGCTGTATTAAGTATGTGAAGACGATTTATGGACCGTTTTTTTTTAAGATCGATTTTTTACACATGGTATAAGATTATGTATACAGTTTACATATTATTGAATGGCAGGTAACTGCTGTAAATCGAAATTTACATAAATCTGATTCCAGTATACATTAAAATTAAGTTTAAAAAATCAGAAACAATGATTAACTTTTATTGTTTTTTCAAGCTGTATTGTTTTGGATCATATTTGTAAATGATCCAGAAAAAATATTTCTGTAAATGATTTATGTAAATGCAGCTGAACATTTTTCAGATACTTTAATGAATGATTTTTTTTGGATGATTTACTTTATGGAAATGATTTATATAGATGGCGGCTATCAGGGATGATTGAAATAGTAAATATTGCAACGTAAGTCATAGGGTTTTTTCCAATATTTTTTTTTATAATTTGTTGCCGTACGTTATATTTAAATATTGTTTTTAAAAATCGGTGTGCAATTTGAAGAATAGTTAGAATTACGTTAATTAGTTATATCGTTTTCTAGCCTATTGTCGGGTTTAACGATTACACTTTTTCGTTTTCCTTATCTTATGCAATCGATTGACAGAGGGGCGATAATCAGAGATAAACCATGACTGTTCTAGGCGAGTAGTTTATTTTGCTTTTTGGCAAGTAGCGTGAATCTTTTTAAAACTTGCGATTTAGTTTTCGATGCCACGAAAATTCGACTTGCAATCCAATTAGCGATTAACCTTTTTAAACTCACAGCATTGTTAGCATAGAAATAAATTGTACGTTCAGACACAAAAAATGCCTTCGTCAATTATCGTCCCGATATGCGCAGCAATGAATGATGATTCGCAATGCGTGTACTCCCATAATTTATTCCCACTCCCCTTCCACCCACCAACAACTCGAACGCCTGGACAATGAAACAACAAATCCCAAAGCCCACTACATTATTCAACAATTTCTGAACGGCAAGAACGTTTTCTGTCCTCCCTGAAAACCCACGTTTACTCGCGGACCGAAAACCTTTAAACCGCCAATCCGCTTAACTTTCTTCAGCAAACCAGTGTCGTCAGTAACTCGCTAAATCGAGAAGGATTCTCTTCCTAAAGTGACACTAGAAAATAGTTTGAAATATAATGTGCTAAAAATGAATGAGATAAAATTGATAAGCTGGATAAAATTGAGTAGATATTTTCGACTAGTGTGAATGGAGTTTATGTGGGATTATTATCTGGGATTATTATCTGGATTACTTATCAGAGGCAGGCTTTTCATATACTCGCAAATGGTTTCATTTTTAGTAGGTTGACAAAAAAAACTCTTTATAATGAATCTGACATTTTAAAAATAGAGATTTTTTACTTTTGCATCACGCCATCATGTCTTGAATGAAAAACTGTCTTTTGAATGAAAAACTAATTTGATTACAAACTCGACTATTTTCTATAAAAATACTTCAGTTAAACAATTTTTCATTCTGAACACAGTTATACAAACAGATTCCATTGAAAGCCAATCTGTGTCCAGTCAGAAGTAAAAAAATCTTTCAGATTCTTGGCCTTTTCTTTTCCCAATCTCGTAACACAGTTTCAGCTCTCATCGCATAAATACAGTGCGACTGATGCTTACTTCGAGTTTGGAGAACTTTTCAGCTTTGTACGCGGCATTCTCGGCGTTGACGAGCTTCGTCAGAAGGAATTCCTTGAATTCTACTCCACGCAGGAAGACCGCTGGCGTCGGCAGCGGCGGTCCGAACCACGGCACGTCATCCCTCGCGGTTATGCTCACTTTGTACCTAAAACGCGAAAAGTGTGCAGGGTCAGACGAAATGATCTGTGCCGAAATTATCTGCGCACAGATAATGGTTATCGCTCGAAATTCGGCGATAATCGAACGGCTGGACGGACCTCGTGTTGGGCGTGCAGGGTTCGATGACCTGGACGACGATGAAGGCGTGGAGGAAGTGGCTGGCGATCATGTCCGGGCTGAAGGGCGTCGGCTCCTCCTGGAAGATGATAGCCACGATGTCGTTGCCTATGTGCCGTTTGCGTTGCAGCTGCTGCGAGTCGCCCGGACTGTAAGGCAGCAGCGAGGCTACGTGGAAGAGAACTTCGCGGCCGCGGAAGAGCTCGTACACGGCGGAGTCCCCGGTCTGGCCGTGCCGGGTGTCCAGTCCGCCTCGGTACCTGCAATTAACACTGTTTTTTTATTCTGCGATTTTCGGCACTTTTAAATGTACTGCAACATTTATAATAAATGTACTGCCTCAACTCAGATTTTCTTTCCAAACTCTTCCAACTCAGAATGTTGTATCATACACAACAAAATATCAATAAAAGTCCCTATTAAAAACTTCATATTGGAATATTTGCGGGAATGTTACGTATCAAAACATACAAAGACATATTTAATAGGATTCATTTTTACGTATTATTTGTATACGAAAGGTATATATTTCAGGCCGGGTATTGTCACCGTTTTTACATACAAATTACGCTTAAACGAAATCGGCGTTAAAATTTGGGTGAAAAAAAACATCCCCAATCAAGACTCGATCTCGAGCCTCCGAGTTACAAGTCCAGTATCTTAACCACAAGACCACGATGCCATATGAAAGTAACTACCGTATTATATACATCACTTATCATGAGGCAGATTCTCGGAGAGTTATATTTAAAATACGGTAGTTACTTACAAATGGCATCGTGATCTTGTGGTTAAGTAAATAAAATAAATAAAAATACATGTATGTCTTTATACGCAATATCTTTCAAATCTTAATGTGTTTCGCAAAAAATTCAATATGTTTCAATATGTTTCTGTACGTTTCAATATGACATTTTTAATATGGCTAGCTTACATTACTAATTCTGGAAAATCCAGTTAACAAGTTCATTGTCTTTGAGTAAATTTTAATGATATGCGGCAAAATCGTAATGTAATAATTTCCTTTAAATTTATGTGTACAACTTATTAATCAATACGAAAATATTATAGCTTTAATCATATAAGGGTATAAATGTAAACACCATTGTCTACCTTCGGGTTAGGCTCAATATCCAATGAAAGTAGCACATAAATTGATTATTTTACATTAATCTACAACTTAATTAATTTTGGAAATTATTACATCAGTTTACAAAATTATAGGACTTTGGATCATTTCGAAACTTCAGCTTAATTGAATCTGAAACACTATTAATTTTATAAAATCTAGGTGAAATTTAGTAGGTAACAAACATAGAAGTGATGGTCTAATCCGTTTCCAATTAAATATTATTTTTTTGAATTAAAATTTATTTATGCGACTAGTGGTTTTTGAACTAATTGACGTTATTGGACATTGAAGATAACGGTTAGAAATAGAGGCAGATTTTTATTTAATTGCGACGCTTATATTTAGACCGTTGAGAGTGTTATTTATACAGCGCGAGGGTATTAAATTTTTCATCTACAGTGTTATAAAATAGATATTGTGGTTAAGTGGGTGAATGGTTTCTCGTCACTTTGAAATTCCTATTTGTAATAAATAAACCCGCAGGTTGACATGCGGCGAAGGAACGCCGATTTTACGAGTTTTGAGCAAATTTGTCGACGGTATAAACTAACCGATTCGTCGACGAAAAACATTTTCGCGTTATTTTCGACAAATATCCACTTTGACGTTTACGGTCTATGTTTCGTTCAAGTGTTAAATTAATTTATTTTTCCAGCGTTCAAATTTATTAGTTTTGTTAATGTGTCAAGATTTTACGACTTCGTCGGATTACAAATTAAATTGAGAAAAAGATATTTACATAATAATTATTAAATCACCTTAAAATTGCAACTATAATTTGAATTTGATAATTAAATGACAAAAAACTTCTTAACACTTGACTCGAAAAAATCTCGAAAAAAAACTGTTACAAAAATGACTCGTCTCTTTTACTTTATCTACCGAAAAACGGGATTACAGAGCAGTTTCTAAGACTCGAGTTTTATGCCGAACCAATTTCCGAGCAAGAAGAACGTGATTTGCCGATCGAAATATCTCGTCCGGCGTCTTCACAGTCCATCAACGCCAATCCGCATGGCAAACCGAATTACCCTTTGTGATCTTTGAGGTCTATCTTTTGGCCCAGCAAGTCCAGGAATTCCTGAAACGCGGGCGTAATCTGCCGATTTCCGAACAGCTGCTCCTCCGTAACTTGACCGGCTCTTTGATGAAGTACACCGAATTTGAACCGAGAAACCAGAGCGTGCTCGTCGTACCGCGCGATCAGAGTACCGGCTCCGGAACAC
>JABFPB010005082.1:0-13854 GCA_022817645.1 Ceratoteleas bidentatus
TGAACTTTCTGAATAAAGTTCATTTATGAACTTTCTGAATAAAGTTCATTTATGAACTTTCTGAATAAAGTTCATTTATGAACTTTCTGAATAAAGTTCATTTTTTAACTTTCTGAATAAAGTTCATTTTTGAACTTTCTGAATAAAGTTCATTTATGAACTTTCTGAATAAAGTTAATTCATGAACTTTCTAAATGACGCCCATTTTTTAATTTTCTAAATAACGTTCATTTATGAACTTTCCCAATAAAGTGATTTTAATTTATGATTTTCAATGGAAAAGTTTATTTATTAACTTCGATGGAGACATTTATCCGTGAATGTTGGTGAAGAAGGAAAGTATGAACCTAGAATTTCATCAAGTTAACAAGACTGGCAGATGAAGTTGATAAATATGCTTGACAAACGAATCGCGCCGAGAATCTAGAACCGCGAAGATCCAAAACGACGCTCGCGTGCAAAGTTCATAATCGAAATGCCGATACAACGTATGCAATTTCAGGGCAGTCGAGCGAAAGCCCCGCACGCAAATCCACTCGAGCGTTCGAGCGCGAGATGCAGCCGGTTGCTTGCTTTTTAATCTAAGAGGGAGCGCTCGCGAGCGGCTCCTTAACTGAAATATGAATGAAACTGCGTGTACGTGCGCGCGCGCGTGTGTGTGTAAGCGCGACTGATTTATGAACCGGGGTCACTCCGGGATATTTATGACTGTCGCGTGTGATCATCGAGCACTCCATTCTTGCCGGCCCGACACTCCGCCGTTACAACCTAACTAACACTCCTAATTAATTCTCGAGTAGAACGGGACGCTTGTAGGAATTGGCCCTAAATTCGTACGCTTAATCTTCGCTTTTGTTTGGTCAATTTCGCACGGAACAAGTCTTTATTTCGACACCGGAATTGTACTGCATGCAAAAACGTCACGTGCCCTAGTTCCTACGACATGTTCATTGACGTCCACTGCGAGGACAGTTCATTCCTGGGATTTATATGTAGAGTTAATTTTCGCAAAGTTCATTTATGAACTTTTTGAACATAATTCACATATGAACTTTTTGTACTAAATTCATTTATGAACTTTTTGTACAAATTTCATTTATGAACTTTTTGTACAAAATTCATTTATGAACTTTTTGTACAAATTTCATTTATGAACTTTTTGTACAAAATTCATTTATGAACTTTTTAACAAAGTTCACTTATGAACTTTCTGAACAAACTTCATTTATGCACTTTTTAAACAAAGTTCATTTATGAACTTTCTAAACAAAGTTCATGAATGAACTTTTTGAACAAAGTTCATTTATGAACTTTTTGAACAAAGTTCATTTATGAACATTATAATCAAACTTTATTTATGCACTGGTTGAAAAAACTTAATTTATGAACTTTTTGAACGAAGTTCATTTATGAACTCCATGATTATCGATGATTTATGAATTGTATGATCTCTGAACAAAGTAAATTTACATACTATGTAAACAACCAGATAAGCGAAAATCAATATCCACAAGAGGATTTGATTTACGACACACTGTCAGAGTTCATCTAAACATAATAGAATTCGTCCTCGCGATTCACATGCAAATGTTCTTAATCAATGAAGAAGCCTTTTTTCCGGCCCGCGGGGAGACGTTTCAATAAATCCAATTTGGGCAATCCCATTTTGGAAATGGAACGTCCCGATAAGCGTGCCGCGAAACTAATGATTCATCGGCAATAATAAAATATTTAGCCGGGTCGTTAAGCGCGGGCGCAGCGAAAAAAATGGGCAAGTCACGCGCGATGCATTTGTACTTTTATCTCATCGGGCGATTCTCACGGCCGTAACTCCTCGTTTCGGGCAATAAGGCCTGGCGAAGATTACGAGGATGATTCGTGAAACGCGATCCTCCCGGGGGCAGACGTGCGCCGCCATTTTGTCATTCTAACGTAACCGAACGCGAAACGCCGCATCGTCGATCGTCGATCATCGGACAACGTCGCCCGGGGTAATTGGGCCGAACTACGGTCTGAGCCGCGTGCGGCCAATTTCGCGACTTTTTAATTCGCCCCGGGTGACGGATGGATCCTCGGCGTTTTCGAATTCAGCTGCGAAGGGGCGCGCGTCTGGGGACGCGGAGCTTTTGTAAATATTGCAGCGGGATGCCGCCGAGTCGAGACGATGATGGATATGGGCGGATTTTTCGTCGGGGCAGGACGAATCCGGGAATTATAATTGAATAAATTTGATGAGATTTGCTCGAGTGGGCTCGGCAAGATTATGTTCATACTTCGATTATGACACGCCGACTTAATTCCGGGATTGAACTTTGTAATTTTGAAAAATGGGGGAGGCGGTGGTTTCTGAGTTAGTGGAGTGGGAAATTGTTTATTTGTGGAGTTTAATTATGAATGGCACTGGTACGGTTGAGGGTTGAAATGGATTATGAACTTGATCTGATGCTGTTTGTATATTCACATTTGTTTCTGTATTCACTTCGAGCATGAGCACTCATTATAGATGGATAATCCCTGATCATGAACACTGATTATGAACTCGGAATGTAAACTCTTCATATAATATATCGGAATATGAACTTTGTATATGAACTCTGTGCATAAACTTTCGTTATGAACTCTGGATATGAGCTCTCGTTATGAACTATGGTTATGAACTCTGGTTATGAACTCTGATTATGAACTTTGGTTATGAACTCTGTTTATGAACTCTGGTTATGAACTCTGGTTATGAACTCTCGTTATGAACTCTGGTTATGAACTCTAAATATGAACCCTGAACGCTAAAGATGAAGTCACAATATAAACGTAGAACATGAACTCGAAATATGACCTTTCTATATGAACTTCAAATTTATACTCCAAACATGAACTCCATGAATTTATTTCTTGTGTAAACAGTATGATTGTCATCGACATCTTAGATACAGTCTTCGTTAACTTAAAACATATGCCATACATCCACTGATAAATCTCGAATTCTTAATGAATTGTTCATAACTCATAAAAACCATGAACTGGGTTCATGAATTTCCATCCGCTTTATTTCAGAACTTCGATCATTTCATGTACAAGCTTTTTCACTTATGAACACCATTTATGAACTTCGTAAATAAACCAAACAACGAATCCCTCGGCCCGGAAATAAATTATGATTCGCGAAATGAACTCTGGCGATGAACGCGGTCATTCACCGGTGACCCGTGTAAACAGCCATTTAGTCACACTTTTCCGCGTTCCTTTTTGCCGCTCGCACAAAGCCATGGGAAATTTGATTTAGCTACTGGTCTACACGCTGCTGATCGATTCTAATTCGATCCGCGTGACAAATGGCCGGACGATTGCGGGTTTTGAATATTCCGTGCCGGAGGGGGACGGCGCTTTTCTTCGGCCAAGTAGTGACTTTTGTAAATATGAGACGAGGGGCTGGCGCGATGATAAATGCCCGCGTCCCATTCAAAGGGCCGCCTGTTTTTTCTGGGAACGCCAAATACTTGAGTCAACATCGTCGCTCGGCAATCAAAACACTCGTCAATATTAACGAGCGGCTGTTCCGATCGCGCGAATTTCGCTTTCTCATGACGGGGGTTTCGCGGCAGACGGGAACAGTGACGGGGACATTTTTGTCTCATCATGTCACTAGGGCGGAAAATCGACGATTATCGACGAGTTGAGGCGGGGTGAATAAATAGACGGAAAAATCCATTTGTTACTATTACAGTTCATTTTTTGCTATCACGGTTCATTTTTTACTATTACGGTTCATTATTTACTGATACAGTTCATTTCTTTCTATTACAATTCATTGTTTACTATTACAGTTCATTTTTTAATATTGCAGTTCATTTTTTACTATTCCATTAAATTTCCATGAAATTCAAGGTTAACATTTTTATGAACTTCTAAATTTGTTTTTTTTTAATCTACTTCAGAGTTCATCATATGTGTATGAACTTCGGAGGTTCGATCAGTGTTTATCGACTTCAAAGTTCATCATGTCTGTATGCAATTCGACGATTATTATTCGAAATATTCTTTCTCCATGTGGTAATGTGCAACTTTCCGCCCGCAAACAGACTATTGCAAAATTGTTCTTTTTTTCAATTCTGACCCGTACACCTTGTCGATTTGAGATTAATGGCCCGATAACTTTTAATTGGCGTAGGCACTGTCGGTGCCTGCATTACCGGGGCGCTGAATTTTGCACGCTCGCCGTTAAAAGGGGACAAAAAAGAGCGGTAAAAGGGTCCCGGCGGTCGTATTCCGGGCACTTTATTTCGTGTCCCCGAGGAGGGGCTGCCGAGTTTTCAGAATAACACTGGCAGTTTGCAGATATTGCCGGCTTAAATAATTTAGCCGCGCGTTAAATCGTGGCATGTAATTTGAGCGGAAGGCAGGTGTCTGCGGCCACGGGAATCGCGTTCACATAAAAATGTCCCGGCTCGCTCGTAAAATCGACGTCCGACGCCGATTATGACCTACTATCGGCAAGCGAACAGCGCGTCTTTGTTGCTAATTTTACGCGCGCGCGTTCATTTCAAGTTTAAGGCTCCTCACGCCTGCTTTCGCGGACAACGAGATTATTGAATATTGCGATTTTGGATTTTAGAGAGCGTAAAATAAGTTTTTATACCTAGTTTGTCGGATGAGAAGTGAGTTTCAATGTCGTTGAAGAAGTTCATAATCGAAATTCATTTGTCGAAAGTTTATGAATGAAATTTGTAAGGGATAGTTTTTGTGAACTATTATATATATGATATAATAGTTCATATGATATAATATGAACAGTTTGTATTAAATGTTTCAAAATGAAATGAATTAATGAAGTTCATGTTTGAAGTTTATATGGGAAATTCTTGTTTTATGTTCAGGTTGAAATCTATGGTACACAGTTCATATCGGGAGTTCATATTCCGAGATCATTTTAAAAGTTCAGAACATAAGTTCGTAACAAGAATTCATAACCAGAGTTCATAATCAGAGTTCATAGTCAGAGTTCATGATCAGAGTTCATAGTCAGAGTTCATAATCAGTGTTCATAATCATAGTTCATATCCGGATACTTCATAACCAGAGTTCATATCCAGAGTTCATAACCACAGTTAATTACCAGAATTCAATGACCAGAGTTCATAAACAGAGTTCATAACCACAGTTCATTACCAGAGTTCATTGACCAGAGTTCATAACCGGAGTTCATAACCAGAGTTCATATCCAGAGTTCATAACCGGAGTTCATATCCAGAGTTCATATCCAGAGTTCATAACCACAGTTCATTACCAGAGTTCATAAACAGAGTTCATAACCACAGTTCACTACTAGAGTTCAATGACCAAAGTTCATAAACAGAGTTCATATCCAGAATTCATAACCAGAGTTCATAACCAGAATTCTAAGTTTATCCATAACTAATGTGAAACAAAAGTGAAATTTTTATGCAATTCAAAACAGGATTAATTTCGAAGATTCTCATTACTTCCAGTTAAAATGTCCAACCCCGATGATTCCCGACGAAATTCGTCCGAAAAGTTCATGAAAGTTGTGCGCCTCGTAAAATCATAAATAAAGTTAATGAACCGTGCCACTTCCCAAGTAAACTTCGCATATAATATTCATAAACAATCTCCGCAACGAAATTTCATAAATCTCACTTTCCTCTTTCCCAACTCGGCCGGCTTCCATATTTATACAAATCCCCCGATTCGTTACGTTCAATGAAAATAAAATACGAGCTATTTATGGAAATGGCATTCCAAAATATCAATACCCTGTTCCCGCCGCCAGCTAATTAATTAGGAACTATTTTCGATAACCATACAAGCCTCGAGTGCCCGCTCGATTTCATTTCGAACCGGCTCGCGTTTTTTCCCGCATTTCCAATGGACATTTATTATCTCCCGACGATCCCCGTGCCGAGATATTACGTCTAATGAGTATTTATGCGTGTTTCGAGAAAAAACGACGCTGATGAATATACTTGTCCGCCGCCCGAGATTTACGGTGAAAAAGCCTTCCTGCAATCGCTTTTTAATTAATCGGCGACTCGGCCTACGAAACAAAAAATTTTTGGAGATAAAAACGAGAGGAAAAAATGGGTTTCAGGTGTTTTTTTTTCGTTCCTCTCTTGGGGTTCCGTCGTCACAGGGGATCGGTTTCAATTTTTTCGTTAAATCCCCGAAACCAATTATAGTTTGAAACGTCTCAATTGCGCGACGCGACAATAGTCCGACGAAAAATTGTCTATTCCGTCGGGCCTTTCTTTTCTTCCCGCCCCATTCTGTTCCGGTTCATTGTGTTCCGAAGGTCCAGAGAAATTCACACCTGTCGAAGTGCTCCGGCACAAACGCGAACCGGACCGTACATCAACGACACTGAAATACCCGGGGTTTGGTTCCACGTCGAGTTTTTCTTTTGGTTTCCTGACAAATTTAATTTTGGATCGCGAATTTCACATGAAAAATTCAAGACTGAAGAAGACTGTTTGAATTTGCCGCCAAAAATTGATTCGCAAGGTTTTGCTATAATTTGGAATGCGATTTTCAGGAAATTAAAGGTTATTTTAATTTCCCGCCAAAAATTGACTTAGATACCAATTTTTTTAATTTCCGCGAAATTGTAAACTGGTATCTAAGTCAATTCAGTTTCTGTTAGTTTAAAATGCACGACAAAAAATTGTTTCACATTTGTCACACATTGTTAAAATATTTATTATTCTCTGAATAAACATTGCGGAATTTACAAAAACTCTAAACCCTCATTACTCCAACTATCACCTTTCTAAAAAATTGAAAACAAATATGCAAAACTGAACCTCTCTCGAAAAATGTAAATCTGTTTTTGTAACTTTTTGAATGTTTCATCAAAATCTAATAAACCCCTTTTGAATCAAACGAATTCTCCTCCGGAAGTGAAGGTTCACCTCGTGCATCGAACGAGGCTCGAAAAATTAATGTCTTGAATATTCAAAATAAAAAAATTGCAAACGGAATTCTATCATCTCGTTTTAAAGTTAACATTTTACGTCGAAACATTCGAAAAATCGTATTCTGAATATTAACAAATGAAATTGCGATTGCAGACTAAATTCCTACGCGAATTTGGGACAAAAACGCGCACTTTGACGCTCTCTCGAATTAATTACCTCGGGGTAATCGAATTCTGTAAAAATGCTTTAACGGCTTTAGCGGCGAGAAAAGAAAGGTGCGTCATTAATCAACGCGCAGTTTGACGTTATCAGCTGTTTTGCAGGTGATTTAATGAAGTTGTTGGAGTTTGACAGAGACAAAGACTCGGCGATATTTCGTTTATTGGCGCGCGTTTCGAGACGGGCCCTTGTCGAAGCGCGACAGTTTCTTTGAAGTTTCGGTCCGGGCAATTGGGTCATGCGCCGGCGAACGTCATCCGTGATAAATGAAGGGCCGGCCAATTTTGATCTCCGTTTCGGCTTTCAAATGAAAAATGACGTCATTCCAAAAAGTCGACGAATTCATTAAATCTGCGCGACTTACAATTCTTGAATTCAACTGCGACTCAAAATCAAAATGTTTAAATTGAACAATTTAGAAAATAGATAAATTAGGTTTTTCAAATTGAACAATTGGAAAGATATTATTACTGAAATATAAAATAGATCAGTTGAATTAGTCAGTTTTCCAAATTTTTTGAATTTTCAGTTTTTGAATATTTAAAGTTGAACAATTTGAAAAATGTTTGAAGTAGACCAGATAAAATTACAGATATTTATTTGTAATACCCTATTTCAAAAATGAAGTGGACTTAAAATTGTCTTAAAGTAAATTCAAACTGTAATTCGAAATTTGAATAGAATTCCTAATTGTGCTAGAAAATTCGAACGAAAATTCACATTGAAAACATTAAGGTAACATTCGAGAAACTTGAAACAGAATGAAAGAATCACCGTTTCTATTGATTCAAGGTATACTTTTGCCTTATTACACTGAAAAGGGTGTTATTATTTGATAAAAATTTCAACTTGGAATAAATGGTCGCAACTTTCTTGGCCCCAGAACGATATAGTGAAAGTTGGACGGGGGTAGGGTGGGTAGTTAATTACATTTTCACCTTTTATGAATTTAAATGGAAATCTGGACTCTTAATACAATGTGGAAAATGATTAAAAGTGCATTATGAAAAATTATGTAAAATTACATCAGAATTCTTCATGAATAACTGAAAAAGAAACTGCTCCTGCCACTGGTTCGCAATTTGGAGGTTAGGTCTGAAACATTCTCAATAAATTCTTGCCATTCCAACATCCCATTACAAGCTGTCAACTTAAATTTAAGTCACGTTGCATTTTATATTCTTAGGTTAACATCTAACCTAGCCTAACCACCATTAAGCCCACTTATAGGTTACGTTAGCATCGAAGGCGAATAAAATAAAGAAGTACCTTTATTAGTCTCCAAGAACTCACTTACATACCACTGAAAATTTTATTAACTGAAAACTAGAAAATGAACGTTGTCGCATTTATATACAAAACTTTGGAAAGGAGTGGGGGTAAAAGAAAATCTTTACATTAAGTCTGCAAAGACATGAAATTCTAAATGAAACGAGTGTAATCTGCATGTATTTATTCAAAATGCACGAGGGAGTGGGGTGGACGAAAAATATGAGGTTATGTTCGCAACGTCAACATGAAACAGAAGATAACCTAAAAGCCGCATGCGAATGGAAGACAAACATTGTTAAAAGTAGATAAGGCAGGTAACAAGGGCGGCGCAGGATGAGTTGTATAACTTTCTCGAAATCAAAGCAATATAAATACGCATTTGAATGTGAATCCCCGAGCTGTGTCATCGATTGTCGGGCGGTGTTGTGCACGCACAAAGGCGTGATTGATATCCGACTCGATGTGCAAGTCATCGATTTCTGGGCAAAGGGGGAAGTGCGGGACGGAAGGGTTATAAAAGTTTCGCGGAAAAGATCGAATGTTGCGAGTCGGGAAGTTTCGTCCGTAACCCAATTGTGTCAGAAAATATAACTGATTATGATTTTTATCATGAAATTGAAGTCGTGCATCACGGCTCGAAAAGGAATAAATCAATTTCGGAGGTTAGCATGCAAATAAGTCGTCGATCCGCGCGACAAGCGTATTAAAACCATGTTTTGCACGTCGTAAATCAGTTAGCGAAAAAGGCGGGAACATTTAAATTTGATTTGGCAAGCGTGTTCGGGATTCCCCGAGTGTGGGAAAAAAGCGGGAAGTTTGAATTGCATTTTTAAATTACAGTAAGAATCCGATAATTTTGTTCAAAATATAATTAAAGTTTTCCAAATAATTGAAAAAGGGAAAATTCTCTTCTGGAATATTTTGGAAAAGGCAATTAATTTTTGAAAAAATGCACAACCTCTTTGACTTTTAAAAACTTTTTAGAAAACACGCTGGAATTTGCATTTTTTAAAAATATGTATGTATATAATCTCTCCTTATCTTTCGAAAAACCCGCGAAATTCAAATTCAAGTTTCAAAGAACTTTCAAATCTTCCCCCACTCATCCAAAAAGTCGCAAAAATTAAAAGAGCCATAAGTTTGCGAACTTGTGGCTTCTTTTAAATTTGGAAACGTCTAAGTAAATAAAAACACGTAATTCGGCAAGATTCTACGATTACCGTGTATATTTCTTTTCCGCGTCCGCACCGTAAAAGAAGCGAAGGAATTTATTTGCGGATGTTGTTCGTTTGTTCTTTTGTATGCGTTTTTGGGGGGTATTGATCGATGATAGAGAAAGAGAAATAATTTATAGGCACTTTCGAATGTTTCTTTTTTACGTCGGCGTCGACGAAAATTCGTGCCAGCGCGTCGCTCGCAATCCCAGCTAGACATAACATAGGGCGATATCAGATACGGTTTACGACACATGAAACCAAAAGAATGAGATCATGCCATCGACGTTGGCCTTCTTTATTCGCCTCGCGCGCACTATATCACTGATAATTTCGACAACAGTCAGATTCACGCAAATAAACATTTTTGTCGCATATCATCAGATAACCAAATTCTTATCAAGATTCTTGTGTATGATCCCCGGTTCCTCGGACTAATATATCTCCCGCATGAAAAATGATACGCGCGCTTTAATACGTGAGACGCATTTTTTACTGTTAGAATACCTCTGGAACTTTTCGAGTTTCGTGCTAAAATTTAATGAAACCGCGGGAATTCGGTTCGAAATAATTTTCTCAGAATTTCTTTTGCGGAAGCAGCACATTTTTACTGTGACTAATGGTATTTTGGGGAAAAGTGATTTAGATTTCCTGCTTCTTTTTGAAAAATCAGTGAGAAACTTTACACTTATTAAAATTAAAATATTAAAATATTGATATCGATAATTTTTAAATATTTTTTGTATTTTTGTTGATACAAATTACTTAATTTAATTTATTGTGGATTATTATTTTAAAAAAATGCATTTTTCCACTTGGAATATTGTTTTAATTCATGGTTTCAGTTTACGGACATAGATGGCGCAGTATAAAAATTCTTTTTTTTTCGGACCATTGCCAACCATAATGCATGCGTCGCAGCACATACAGCGAGTGCCAATCGATATCGGGACCGTAAACCGTAACCCGGCGCCGGAACCGGAAATAATACCTAAACCGGAACCGAAGTTACAATTGGAAGCGGAATTGATAGATCGAAACCGGAGCTGGAACCGATTCGATTTTACATATTCCGGTTCCTCTGTGTGTCCTCGACGAGAGTCGAATAATTGAAGGCAGTTTCGCGGACTCGACGAGGATGCACTAAATGTCCGGAAATCGGCGCAATGAACGCCGTCGTTACTTTTATTTCAACGGCTCTTTTGTTGGCCAATAAACGCTTCGTCGTAGCATCTATGTCATCGAAACGACTGGAAATTTAAACAAACTTGTCTCGACTGGGACTCGATTTCATTACTTAATTCGCTGCTTTTTCAACCTTATTTTTATAAAACGCGCGAAAATGTGATTTTGCACTTTTGGTGGGAAATTTGAACTTTTGAACTCCAAATCGTTAGCCTCTGCTTAATCAAAAATCGGAATACACTAAATTTGAATAAAAAGCGATTTTAAATGAAATTTTTATCTTTGGTGGGAAGTCTGAGTGTTGGAAATTTCGAGTCGTCGAATCCGGGGAATCCCCTCGTAATTGTCAGACATGGAGTACCGTTGATTCGCCCTCGCGACTCGTATAAAAGCGTTTCTCGAAACATTCTTGGCGTTTCGCACTCATAAATTAAGGCGAGCGTTGCCAATTGGAGCTGACAAGCAAGATGATACTAATCGTTATAACCGAGCCACTGTATTATGTACGATATCATCGCTGCGCCGGATTGTCGACCGAGTTAGCCGTGACAATCTGCAAAGGACAGCTACGGTTCGGCCGGGGGTAACAACATTAAGCGATGCGCTTTGAAATATTAAGGACTAACAATGTAACGTAATAAACTAATGCATCCGTGACTAGCAAACTAGTGACAGGGGACCCTTAATTCGATAAAGTGATCGCTCGAAGCATTCTCTTGTTTCAAGAACCCGGCACCCTCCCGCCCCCTCCCTTATCGCCCTTTTCCACCTCCTCGCCGCATGCCATCCGAGCGACCTCTCGGCGTCGACTTTATCGACATTTCGCCGTCTCTTTTTCCCTGCGAATCATATTTTATTTGTCTTAAATTATTCAAATCTTTCGTCATTGATTGCAAATACGTCTTTACTTAGTCAAATTTCCCGCCAGACGCGTTTTGATCTATTCAAATTTCCCGCCAAAACATCGCTATTCAAATTTCCCGCCAAAACACCGATATTCAAATTTCGCGCCTAAATAGACTTCGACACTCGAACCGATATAAATTTCGCGCCAGAGAGTATTTCCCAATTCGAATTGTATTAAAAATGTAAACCTGTTTAAATTTCGCGCCAAAAATATACTTAACGAGACAACTGTGTCATGCCGCGCGATTGGTTGACAAAATTTCTTCTGCCCGCGAATGTGAGCGGTCGAGAGAATAGTTGAATCCAAACGTTTGCAAAATTGTAAACGTTGTTTCGCTGGCATGCTGGGATCATTACTTTGCGTTACGAGTTACGAAGTAACTGCCGGAGACAAGGCCATGAACAACGTGGCTTATACCATTCGTGTGAGCCGCCACAGCTATTCTCGTAAATGCATAAAATATAATAACGTTGCCGCTGCCTGGCGTAGTTAAGAACGCGCCGTACCAAATACATCCATACGTCTCCATTATCATTAATACGAGAATCGAGAAAGAGCGCAAATAAACCGTTATCAATTTCCAAGAGCAATTACTCGGCGCAGTTGGAGTCCGTTTTCATTAGTTTCTGGCCGCGCGCTTTATTTGCCATCGCGCTTCCGGCGCGCTTTTTAACCCCTTTCGAATTTCCCGCCGAGTTCCGGGGTTCCCCTCAATTAATCAATTTCGCGGGAAACTTACGGTAATTTGAAAAGAAATTAATTTGTAAGTCAATTTCAACGATAATTTTAAACTGTGTCACTTTTTGGCTTAGATGATGCGATCTGCCGTCTGCTTAATTTTGGCGCGAAGTTTGAATTGCATTTCAGATTGTCTTTCGGAATGCAAAATTGGATTGCGGCGTTTAATGTGTGTGAAGGTCTGGCGGTTAAAACAATTTTTCTTTATCAACACCGGCCTTCGCATTAAAGCGCCCCCTTAAGCCGCGCAAAAAGGTCGAAAAGTCGGCGAGTGATACCGACGTTTTGCCGTCGCGTATATACAGTACCCTCATTTAGTCCAACATAAAAGGCTAATTTCATTAGCACTCATTAAACGAAGTGTAATATTTCATTCTTTGAAATCAGCCCACACACATAAGCGGCATTGTGACGAGGTGTTGCGCATGCGCGATTAACACGTTTTTTTGTGCTAAACGTTTCCGCCGCATTTCACTTTCAGGACTACCAAATCAATTCAACAAACCGTATCAAATAAATCTGAAATGTGTTCAAACAGTATTCTATTTCATTACTTTTTTCTTTGATTTTTTAGGCAGACAGTCAAACAAAATAAAGTGACTAAAATTAAATCTGACACTTTGGTTAGTCGTCTATGTTTGTACCACCAATTGCGAATATTCGTTCGTAATTTAGACTTTATAATATCTAATTAAAGATCTGACATATTTAGAATTAATAAACTGTGTTAATATTGATCATTCGTATTTGCATTTCAAATTTCCCGCTCTTTTGGGAATATAGACACTTCCTTATAATAGGTACTGTCAAACTTGACCGGTTGATAAACCAAAACAAACTGTCGCCATCTTTTTCCTTAAGGAAATTCCTCAAGAAAATTCCTTAAGGAATTTCTCTAAGAATATTTTAGTCGGGGATATTCCCAACGGTTCCGATCTAGATGGCGCATTGACAAATGTCAGATCTCAATCCTGAATTCCGGTTCTCCATCTCTCTATCTCTGAAAAAAGTCGTATTTTCAAAATTCAAATTTCCCTCCACCTTTATCCGGCCATCTTCGATCCGCCATCTTGAACGTCACAACTCCACCGGCTTTTATCAATAAAAATTGTTATTTTGCCGAAGGAACGTCGCGATCCCGGTGAATGTATAATGACAGTCGGTCCGCGCGGCGAATCAGCCGACGCGATCAGCGCGGCAGAGGGCGCCACGTTTGAGTGACGCGCGCGATATCGCGCGCGCCCTTTTCCCTCCGCGTCACGATAAATTAACCGGGATCTCTCGTTTAAAAAGGGAATTTCAAGCATCAGTCGTAATAGACAGTGGTAAACGGAGTGGAGCGTCGGGGAAAAAGGGGCGGTCTCTGACAGGGGCTACGGGGGGAGGGGAGGGG
>JABFPB010005083.1:0-13843 GCA_022817645.1 Ceratoteleas bidentatus
ATAATAATAATAATAATAATAATAATAATAATAATAATAATAAAAATAAAAATAAAAATAATAATAATAATAATAATAATAATAATAATTATTATTATTATTATTATTATTATAATAACAATAATAATGTGGGAGAGTCTAAAAGTTTTTTTCCCGTAATCCAGTTACACGGAAATTCGATATCATCAACAATTTAGTTAACTGAGTAGTTCGACTTTGTGATCCACTTTTCGCTTCGAGAATGCGAAGCTCGCGATAGAGGCTTGGCGAAATAATTAGCTCAGTAAATTCTTTAGGAAGTAAAATGTTTTGATCATGGGAACGGGCGAAATGTAACAGATATGTTTATGTCTTATTTATGATGTGTTTACAGTTGAAGGAAAGTGATGTAGGCATTGAAGTCATTGATCTGATTTGATAAAATACTGTGATAAAAATAAAGGTTTATCGGGATGAAGGTGTTTTTCAAAGACAGTCTCAATTTAAGGAAGTTGAAGATCTGCTTAAAATGAAAACGTTGAAAATGTTTGTTAAAAATGTTTCAATGAGAGTAAAAAACGTTGATGAATGTATTAATTGTAAAAGTTTATGAATATTTGAAAAAGCTTTTTTATATATATTTAACTAAATTATTAAAATTTCATTGTTCTTATTCAGAGTGGATAAATTTGTGATAAATTTTGATTAATTAAAATAAAGATGACAAAAATGTAGTGATCTGCCAAGAAAATGTGTGTATCTCTGTTTTTACAATCTTTACTCAGAAGCTGAAGAATAGAAGGAAGAATGGAATTTGTCTTCTTTGTCAAATCTTGATTTTATTTCTCGGTTTTCTCCAGAAACTCTTTGAAATGTTAACAGTTGGTGCAGAAGGCAATCATTGCCTTTATTCGATTCTTAATTCTAAATATGCGATTTTTTGGTAATTCATCACATCGAATTCCCGAAAACTATTTACGTTGCTTTTAATTCACAAATTATAAAAAGTTAACGCAGATAAATATAACTTGTCGATTCTTTGAATCTTATTTTTTTTAATTTTTTACATTGTGCCACTGAATTGTTTGTTTTCGTATTTTTAGAGGTTGAATATGATTGTAATTGCCCAAAAATACGATTTTTTACAACAATAAAAAATTTTTAGAAACTTACAAGATTGTCCAAAGTTTCAATCATTCCCGATAATCTTACCACACACTCAATTTCCCCCCGCTGTGTCTCCTTAAAATAACAAAAAATCCCAATAAAATGTCTCCCATCTCAAGATGTCTCCTCAATCCCGAATCCCCGCCTCCAATCGGTTTTAAAGACTCTCCGTTTCGAAAATAGCGCCGCCCGAAAATGCATAAATTAGGGGACATGACAAAATGTTGTTTCCGAAGGGCGGAGGCTGAAATAATAATCGCCTTAAGGTGCGCGCCGCGGCGTCACGCGACACTCTTCAATCAACAGGAAATAAAAATCACATTCAATGAATCTTCGTACGTCTTTCGTATAAATCTCGTGCGACTGAAAAGACGCCGGAGTGGGGACGCTTTGTAGCGCCGAGATGCCGATTCAGGACGGTCTTTAGTTTTACCGACGACGACGACCTTAAGTGCCGCTTAAGTCCCCGTCCTATGACCTCGATCGGTCACCGGCGATCGTTTTTTTTCACGCGTGTGCCGCGTTTTTTGGGGCTTTTTCGGCACAAATCGTCGGAGGCAAAACGACCTTTGTGGGGTTACAACTATTCAACATGAAGAGTGAGTTCGGTTTGAAAATTGTTACTTGGACTCAAAATTTTTAATTTGACGAGTTTGACCTGTAAGTGCGAGAGGTCGCGGAGGTTGGAACAGAGTTGCGGAAGTGAGAGGTGAGTCGAGCGAGCGAGAGGCGAGACGAAAAGACGAAGGACGACGGACATTCGCGCTAAATCGTCGCGGATTACAGCGGAATGGGTTTCGGATAATCGAGCCTGTGTCGGGAGACAATTAAAATAATGTCGAGATCAATAAAGTCAACGTCGGGTTACAGATCTCGGGTGGTCGTTTCCATAGCACGGGTTGAGTTGTTTAATTACAGATTTCCGATGTAAAAAGGGTTTGCGCATTTTCGGCTTGGAGATGAATTGACGGTGGTTTTAGTTTTTTCCCTTGGTTGATGTGAGTGTAAATATTTTGGAAGTAAAGGGATATTTTTTCGGGGGTTTGAACAGGACTGTTCTTTTGGGAGATTTTTAGGAGATTTGTGAAAATTGTGATTTAATCAGATTTGACATGAAAGATGTATTATTGAGACATTTTTAAGATAAATGAATTCTTAATTTTGGAGAAAATAATAATTTTAAAGGATGTAGAAGCAATTTTTATTATCAATTAGCACAACAGTAAAATTTTACTTACAAGTAAATTTTTGTTGTAAATAATAAAATGTTGGTTCCGGAATATCATTAAACGATTTACATAATTAATAAACTATCATTTCAAACTAACAGAAAGTGAGACATTTGTAAGTTATGATCGGGAATTTTGTAATGGAGTAAATGAATCGTAAAAGCAAAGCAAAAACGTCGAAAGACTGCAACATACTTTACATTCAAATCGCTTCACCTTCAATTTGAAGAATTATACATTAGTTTATTACTTTGCAAATTTACAACCGTAATGTATTTCATGTCAGTTTTTAGTATTCCTATTGTTAACCAAAAATGTTCATACAATGTAACAGCTTAACATCATCGAAGTAGACCATTCTTGATGGGGGTTGTTCTGTAGCAAAAATTGTATATTTTATTTCTACATGCTATAAAGAATTAAATGCTTAACTAGACTTTATTAGTAAACTTTCAGAAATTTAATTTTTGAATATTTATATATCAAAATTCGTCGTTAATATGTAGTAAAAAATTATATTATCTACATATTCAATAATTAAACGTCAAACTTAATTGAAATGCTGCACTTCAATTTGTATCAATAAGAAATTCTAATTTCCCCTTTAATTGTTCGCCAAGGATCAACTTTTTTGAATGCAATGCGTGACAAAAATTAAAAATATATATAAATCCTCCTCAGAAAGCGACTCTTTCCAAATTTTTTTCCATTTGCACCAACATTCCAAAAGAAAAAAAGTTGTAAATCCTCTTGTAGATTTGAAAAATATCTACAAGAACTCCAGATATCCAAATTTTTACATTCAAAATAGAATAGATGAATCCTCTTCGTTTCTAATCGTTTTTCAACAGGCAATTCCTCCAAAAATCCAAAACACCGAATTTTCGGCCTCTGCTCAGTCTTTCCATTTCAGCAAAGGTCATTACACACCAACTCCCCCCTCCCAACCTTGTTGTAAAATAGTTCGTAAAACAAACAATTGCCCAAGCTTTGTCACTGTCCCGGGCATTGACACCGTGTCAAAACTCGATTATTGACAGTGCACGATTTCGCGAAACAACTCGGCCAGGGGCGGAAGAGCGCGACTCGTTCTGCGCTTGTTGAATCGTTTCCTGAGGCTGGCGCTGCTCCGTCAGCAAAACACATCCTTGTTATCGTATTGTCGTCCAAGGCTGCCGCGTGTAACCCGACGCTATGACACGAAAAAACATCGGACCGCGAAAATCCCGGTCTCATTATTTCCACAAGTACGAACTGCTTAGGGTTACTTCGCGGCCGGAGCTATTGACCGCGCCGTTTTCCTCATTATCGCGCGTTTCTCGGGTTGGATGCATTTTTCGAGGGGCAAATATTTTCGCGTTAGATTCTCTCTTTTCGCGGCGCAAATTTTAAGCGTCGTTTCCTTTGTTCGGGTTTTTTATTGTATGCGGCGAAATTAAAATACTTTTTTTATGAGTCCATCTACGTCATTATTGATATTTTCCGGACGTTAATGTGTGGGTGTTAACTGATGTACCGTTTTGCGTCAACGCGGTGGTTTGCATAAAAGTACGCGACTTGGACATTTTCGTTTTGAGTGGGGGAAGATAGATTTGAAATTCCTTTTTTTATTGGAATTTTAAAAATAGGTGTAGAATTCGAATATGAAAAATATCCTCAAATACAATTTTTTATAGAAAAATTAAGTTAAATTCTTTTTATTTCAAATTAAAATAAAAACAAATGTTTTCAATTTAAATTGAAATTTTGTGCACGAAATAAAATTCTTTAAAACATTTTTCTTTTTATGTTATTTACATCAAATTTACAATACATAATAAATTTTTTATATACAAGTAAAGTGAAATGGATTCAATTAAGAAAGTCAGTTGTCACAACGCGAAATACTTTTCCACGTTTAAGCGACCCTTGACAAAGAAACGAAAGAGTCGGCCATTCGTCGTGCGCGCGGCCCGTCGGCGCGAGAGCACTGCACGCAATGTACGCTCTTTACATGCGAATCGAATGGCGCTCCAATTCAAGTCCCGCGTCGCGATGGGTTCAAAAATGCACTGGCCTTGAACCCTACTGCAGTAAATTTCTTTCTTACTTTTGCAATCCCAAATTTTATACAAAAACAAAATCTGAAAGAAACCATTTGTCATATTTAATTCTTTACCCAATCCAAAGAAACTTTATCACATACTGACTACCCAAATCTAACTTTCTACATAGACAAAAAAGCAAGAAAAACTTGTAGAAAGAGGAATGTAAAGACGAAGAGATATTTAGAGATTTAAAAGAAAATGAATGAGTAAATGGTTTAATGCAACTTTTATGTTGCCTTAAGCGCATTAGTTGCACTAAAATTCAACTTTTAAATTGCACCTTCATTACCCTTTTCACTTATGGTTGATTTTGAAAATGTCCCAATGTTTTAATTGTCTATACTTCATGCCCAATTTTAGTTGCATGATTTTTAGTCGCAAATTTGATTTGTGTTTCTCTAAGAGAAATTATGAATTTAGTATTCAAATTCCTGTGTCAAGAATGATCCATTCATGAAATTAGGAAACTTTTTTGCACAATTTCGGCTTCGCGCAACAGACCAATTAACACCGATTAGAGTGCCAGGGGTCCGAAACGCGGAATCTGTTCACGATGTTCCTAATTTGAATCAAGTCCTCAATGTATAACGCGGGGTCGGAGGTGATAATTAGCCGTGGAGTCTGAAACGTATTTGGAATGAGTGAAATATTTACTTCCCCCGCCCTCTTCCTTAATTTCACATCCGTCCCTTTATTACTCCAGCCGTTTCAGACTACCCGATTCTTCGAGGGAGAAATGAACTTTACTCGTGAGTAACGTACCGCGTACAGTCATAATCCTACACTTTTGTTTCGTTTAACGTTTTAGTGTTAAACGAGAAAGAAACCAGATTATGTAAATTGTATCATTCAAACATTAATAATGTAAATTATTAATGTTTTAATTGAATTGAAGATTTAATTTTTCATACTACATTTTAGGACTGTTTTAGTTCAAATTTTTTTATTTTAACTTTAGTATTTCTTAATTTTAAATCTAATTTTTACTTCTGATTTTTTAATTACAGTTTAAACTAAATTTAAAACATTTTAATATCTTTTAAAATTGTTTTTATAGAACGTCACTGGTGTCGGTATTTTTCATTGAACAATACTTCCGTTTATATCACAATCAACTCACCAAACACTTTTCATTAACATTTGCTTATCGGACATTCCTGTTTCATTCTTTGTCTTCGGCGTCAACGCTCAAAAACTTATCGCAGGAATGTGTCGCGATGTCCTGCTGGATTCGCGAATCAAAGACGCAATGTACGAAATCGCATTGAAGATCCGCAAGTATTCGAATAAAAATATTTACTCGGTGACTGTTTGCGTATGGCGGTGTGCACGTGTGTGAGCAGGTTACACACATGCACCGGCATTATTCCGCGACGAACGTGCCCAAGTACAAAACAGAAGCAACGCTTATTATCCATTTTTGCACGAAATTATCGCGTTGACCAAGATAGTCGCGACACATATACGCCTGTAAAAATGTTCCGGACGTATCAAAACTTGCGGTAACACATCTTTTGTTTCGCCGTTTTATCGCTCGAATTCGTCATAAAAAACAAGTGCACTTTCGTAGAACGATTCGATGTGATGAAAAAGTTTGAAAATTAAAACAATAAAATTTTAAAATCAGGCGAACACAATTTTTAACCACTTAAACGGCTTTTTTGAACTACGGAATATCGTCCATCAATCTCAAATTTTATTGATACTCAGCTTTGGATAACATTGTCTTAAAATATGTTGTAACTTAGTACGTGCTTTGTTAATTAAAACTTCAGTTAAGATATCAAAAAAAACATAAACAAATATAACACTCTACGACAATTTCAGCATGATGTATTAAAACGTGGTAAAAGTTTAATGTGTTGTTTAGGAGTTAATTTAAAATTTAACTCGGATACAGAAGTTAATCGAAACCTCAATTTATAATCGACTAAAAAATTACATTAAATAATTTTAATAAATTATGCAAACATTTTAATAGTTTGTAATAATTTTTATCAACTAACTGATGTGATTAACTTCATTTTTAGCATTTTTCCCTTTCAAACCAAATATATACACTTTTGAACTTGACTATCACGATAGTCCCACCTTAAGGGCGGTCTCGTCCAGGGCGACGTTTATGCGCCGAAAGTCGCTTTTTTCCTGCGATTTCCGTGTCGCCACCCTCTGCCTGTCGCCGCTGAAAATCACAAAAGTGCGTGTGGTTAGACGACACTTTCGTCGCCGAACAAGGGAGAGCCTCGAGTCTCTTTTTATATTCCCAAGAGGGCTGCGAATTGCTGTTAGTCTAATTGTTACATTTTCTTTGCAAGTTGAAGGAAAGTCTGGTTTCCGAAACTTTTTTTCCCCGAGACAATTTAAAAAATCCCAACATCGTTCCACTTACAAATCCCAGTCTTCTGCACGAAATTTCATAAAGAAGAGAAAAAAACGTTGAAGAATAAATATTGTTTGTAAATTGAGTTTTCGAGGAGAAATTATCTCCGAGGAATCGCCTATTAAGTCACCGCAAAACTCTCGGTCGACCTTCCGTCAAGGGTTGGACGTCAATTTCGACCGTTATTACACAGCCAAACACGTCCTTCAATTCATAATCAATAAATCCGTCCCCGAAATCCGCCGAGATCTCTTCGGTGATAGCGCGAAAAGTCCCACGTCACGAAAGTTACGACGGACTTGTATTCACACATCGACGCTATGATAATGCCGGGCGACGTCTTGGGAGCGAGCTGTGAAAAGTGGTTACAGAGATCCCCTCGTCTTTCGTCCTGATAAGCAATCGATTTTGATTGAATTTATGAAAGCGGGAACGCTTTCAACGGGACGCTAAAATTGAACGACTTGTTATTCCAGGCTCGTTTTATTATGTGATGCGGACGTTTGTTACGTGGTTTTCGACTGTTTTTCTATACAAAGAGGGAGATAATAAGTGGAAGTGGACACAAATTAGGACTAATAATGCGAAGATTGAAGGATAAGTGTATCAATTAGTTTAGAATAATGGTTTAGTTAAAAATGTTTAACTATTGCAGTTAAACATTTTTTAATAACTTTTACAGTGTTCGCCATGAAATTTAGGATTAAAATATTTAAAGAATAGTATCCCACCTCTTCAATTTATAAGACAAATTGAAAAAGCGATTTTTTCTAAGATTTTTCTAAGTGATTTTGTTTAAGACCATTGTTTAGTCTTACTTTGGTTTGACTTTTGCCCTCTTGAAAAAGCTAGGAAACCTACATGAAAGTTCTTCCACCGTGATAAAATTTCTCAAAACACCTTTTCTCCAACAAGGAATCGTTTTCCATTTCGCCGAAAAGGTCGATTTGCCGTAACCCAAAGTTAGAGCAATTACGACAATGTCAGCGTGTACTTGACTACCGCTGCCCACCGCGTCACAAAAGCCGCTCGAATATCTTCCGGCATAATCGCAATCCAGCACTGTTGTTGAAACAATCTGTGTCTCAACTGAAAACAACGCGCCAGCATTTACTAAGAAGCAAAGTGCAACGACACTTTTCGCAAACAGCAGCCGTGTATGTTCCAGCGCGGACGAAAATTACCGGGAACACGCAATATCTGCCGTCGTAATCACGTAACCGTAAGCCGCGGCAGTCGCAATAAACACAAAGACGACACAATGTCGAGCATTGGTTGCGGCGCCGGCCCGTGGGACATGGATACAAAATGATACCAAACAGACGTATTGAGTGACCGTGTTTGGCGACATCGTTGTTTTTCTGATTTTTCTGTCGTTCTTTGTGGAAGAGAGTCATCTGTTTGATAATTTCAAATTGGTAGAAAGACTTTTCCTCTTTTCGCAAACTTTCGGCTTTTGGTATAAGAAGACATTAAGACATTTTTAGGCACTGATTTGAGGTGCAGAAATTTGGGAATTAGAATTCTCAGTTCCGAAAATTGTTCTTCTTGTGGGAACAGGACTTTTGGTTTAAGCAGATTTTGGATTTTGAGATTAGCATTAGAGTTTGCTCTTTCGGCAGAAGGATTTTTGGTTTGGCATTTTTGGGGATTTTTTGATTAGATTTAGAATTTGCACTTGTGGCAAGGAGATTTGTAGTTTGAAAAATTCGATTTGCTGCTTGGAATTTTGGAATCAGGTTTAGAGTATGTTCTTCTTGCAGACAAAGATTTGCATTTAGAAACTGAAACTGCTGATCCGGGATTGTTGTGTAATGTAGGTCTGTGTGTAAGTGAGCATATTTTGGTGGGTGTGAGATCGCGAAAATAGTGCTAATTCCAGCGTTCGCGGAAACGGATCGATTTTGGCACGATTGCGGCGCCTATTGTATGAGTTGATGCACTTTGGGATATTGCTAAAAAAGTTCGCGGAGTAAGAAGATTTAAACGTTGTTTCGGGTGTATTTTTCGAGTTTAATTAAGATATTCAGTGAACTGAAAAAAATGTATTATTGTAATCAAAGAGTTATTAAATCCATTCTGTAATCAATAGTAAATTGTAACTTCTAATTCCAATTATAAAAATGATTACTCTGAATAAAGCTACAACTTATTACAAACAAAAATCACTTTCCCATCGATTATTAGTCATCGAAACATTCAAAGTTTCATCCACTTCAGACTTTTTTATTTACGAATCCAAGCGAAGATCAAATAAACTTTCTCACGCTTCGCAACCGATGATGGTTGGCAGAAGTGTATATCTCCAATGCAAAAATTAACACAGATGATTCGGATCAACCAACGATCCTCGCGGCCTGAAGAGAAATGATAATATTTACAAAGATTCTGACGCTTTTAATGGCGCCCGAAGTATCATCGGCACGTGCAACTCACTAGTAGTATAATCGAGATTAAACCGTACTGTTCTCATAAAGTAATGGGATCAATCGAAATGATTAGCTGCGTTTGATTTTTTCGAACACGTTCCAGCGGTTATCTCTCATCGATTATGAGTGATAAGTTTCATTTGTGAAAGATTTCAAGAAACATACTCCGACACTTCACACTCTTTGATAAGATAAATAGGAAGCTTACAGCAATGTCCACTGCATGTATTCGCAAAGTAACAAAAATTACAAATAGCTGCATAATCATCAGCAATTCTGTTGCAAGCAAATTGCCAATTCTGAAAGGAATTTGGAATTTGCAATTGAAAATGTTTAAAAAATGAATAAAACATGGGTAAGTTAAAAGATTTGAAATATAACTGAATTACTACTGGATATTATGTTTTGAAAAAAGATTTCCGTAATTCGGAAGTAATTTCAAAATTGCGAAAATGAATGAAACGTTTGAAAGTTTGAAGCTTTGAAAGAACGTCTTCATTTGGTCACATCTCCGATCAATTCAGCTATATCAAATCGTATACAACTGAACTACCGGTCGATCCAATTTTTTGACCCGGGAAAGGACTTCCGTAGCATTGATTTTCCGGGCGCGAAGTTCGAACTTTTTTGATACGTCGATCGTTTGTTCTTTCGACGCGACAGCTTTGCGTATCTGTATGGGACTTTATGTATGAACGCGGCATAAACTTGCCAGGCTATGCCGGGACACGAAGTATGCTAATAATTTAGGTCCTTTTCTCGGCGACGTTACGTCACCAATGCCACGGATATCTGTGGTACGGGGTTAATGTGCAGGAACACACATCTCCCCACCCGAACACGACGCCTTCTGTCACCAATTCGTCCTTATTTGTACGCACGATTGAAAAGCCTTTTCATAACACGTGCACGGAAAGTACTGCTTTTCATGTTTAATAGCCATGAAATCACTCACTTTCTGTAAAATGGCGTACGTAAAATGTTGACAAGCTTTTTCCGCCCGTGTTGTGGTAAACACTGTTTTCCCACGCGGGAAATATGATACTTTCCTCCGGAAACATGGAGAAAACCATTTCCCTTTCAGCTAAAATAAAAAGCCATATTTATAGTAGATATGTATTAAGTGGAGCAATTATTCAATGGAAGAGTTAAATTTTAGTTTTTGTAACTAAATGATATGTAAAATTAATTCGACTAAATTTTATGTGATTAAAAAAATTAAATCTTTTACATTTAGTTATTTAACTATATTTTCGAGTTTTAAATATATTCTGGTAACTAAAAAACCATCTTTTTCTCAGCGTATTTGGTGCGAAGAAAAAAAAATGTTTACAGGGCATAAAAGCACCACTTTCCACCCGAAGAAAATGCGAACGTTTGGATAAACAAGACATTCAATCATCACTTCCACAATCGCCTTAATCTTGTTTTTTATCCAAAATGATTCCTTGATTGTTTAGTTTGATTGCAAGAAAAATACTAACAGGGAATGATTTATATTCTATTATGCTCTTGTGTGAAATTAGTCCAAAATAAGATATTGAGGAGGGAATGTATTTGTGGACGTTCGCCTTAACACGTGAGCGTTGATTTATGGCGAACTTCTTAAGGCGTTTCCGTCGTTTGTAACTTTTATAGTATACTTATATGACAAGAGAAATTGAAACTTCCGAGATAATTAGTGTATCAGCAACTTTGACCCTCGCAAGATAATCCTCCGTTAAATCACAAGACACGGAAATTACTTAACACCGACTAAATCGAGTGTACTTTGCTCGATCAAGACTATAATCTTATAGCTAAATGACTGAAAAAATATTATTACGGATCATCTTCAACTTATCAACATTTATAACTTTTTTTTAATCCGAATTGATTAACCATGAAACACTTTTCCGATTATCCTTTGCCACATATACTTTTTCTTTACTTTTTTATTTTAAAAAGCATTTCTTACTGAAATTAGTACTTATTAAACAGAATATTTAAAATTGTTGAAACAATACATTTTATGAGAATATATCAAAAACATATATTTTATTTTGCATTTTCTGCATATTTGAGTATAAATGTGTATGAGGTTGCATAAGAGAATGTATGTATGTAGATGCACATTATGATTTTATTATTAAAAAATGGTTATATAATAACATAATTGCACAATATTATTAAACAAATAGTATGCACGATTTTTTTATTATTAAAAAATGGTTGATTTCGTAAAGTTCAAATTTTATGTAACAAAAATCCCACATATGTTACATTATTAATAAAGAAACTTAGAGATAGCTGAAATATAAATTCATTTTAATTTAATTTACTTTCACTTTAATTTTTTAATGCTTGCATATGTTTTTGAATTCAAATGAATTCAAATTCAAACTTATGATCGAACCTTTCCTCGCACCCACAAAGAATAACCCTAATTATACGATTTCCTTCTGATTAAACCGAGTCGACTGTCAGTAGGTGAAAATTTATTGCGAATCTGCGATCGGTTGAATCGAATTCATGTTTATTCGATCGGGGCATTGTGCGTGCGGCCGAAAAGGATACGCTTCCTTCGGAACACACTGGGCCCGAAAATAACTAGACAGTATGACTGGTGCACTTCACGGAAAGCGCCCCCCGGCGTCGCTTCCGCGTATGCCCCGGACGAGCGTCACAAAGTCTGCCGATCGGCGTCCTTTCTGTCGGGCCAAAGTGGCCGAAAATCGAGACTGCGTGGCAACGCGTCCGGATCTTTAATAATGGGCCGCTCGCCTCGCTGTCTGGCGCGGCGCGCCGTCGACAAATATTTCTTAATTTTACGAGAAACCCCCGAAACCCCTCGGGCCATTGTGCCGCGAGGTGCTATAAAACGTTCGGCCGCGATACACATACATTTTATTCGGCCGTCTTTCTTCCGACTGTTTTTTTCGGCCCGACGCTTTTACGATTTTTCGTTGTAAATTTATTGTTTGTTGTACAACGGCTACGCGGAAAGTCGCCGCTCGACGGAAAACGCTTTACTGGTTCCCGCAATTTTATCGCGACTTATGACAAACAAAATCGTAAATTATATCATGCGCCCTGAGCGGTTCCACGCGCATTTTCCTTGGGATTCTTTGGTTTCGAGAAGAGCATAATAAATTAGGTGAGACGGTGGGATTGGAATTTCGCGAATTCGGAATGTTGAACTTCCGATTGATTTCTGGCACGTTGTTGGGGGAGTTTAAAATTGCAGATTTGCAAGGTGTCTGAAATTTAATTTCAATTTTGTTACAGTAAGAAAAAATTGTAATTTTAAACATTTTTCTTTAAATTAATCTATTCAGACAATTTAAGAAGTTTATTCATTAAACAAAATCCATTTTTTGTTAAATTCCGATTTTACCAAATCGCGATCAACTTAGGCCTAAATAGTCCAAAACGAGATAAAAAATGGTGTCGTTTTTAGACTGATTAATTTAATCAATATCAATCAGAAATATGGTCAGAAAACTAAATAAAAAAATAATGGCAATTTCGTAAACCACCACTTTATTAGAGATCATGAAACCCTCATGAAAAAATGTCATATTTATACTTTCAGATTCATTTTTTCTGTCGCTAAACCAACACCATCGAACCCCATTCGCCCCTCGTTCGCACTTGCCGATTGACACGCCAAGCCCGATTTCTCCCGGAATCGACCAAGAACGTAACTCGTAAGCACACACGCCCACCTCAATGGGCCCATCATCATCGAGCCCCCGACTCCCGATCGGCGATTGTGTCCGCTGAAAGGTGGGCCGATTTTTTTTGTCCCGCCAACCGAACCGCGATCGCCTTTTTCCCAAGACCGGTTCGTGACCACCTCAATGCACTCGCGTGGGGCGCGAGCCAGCAACCCGAATTCGGCTTAACTTTGCACCCACTCCGCGCGCGTAACAGCGGTGAACGGCCCGTCCGCCAATCGTGGCCCGATTCCGGGGGGAGGGGGTCGATTCATCATCCATTCAGGGGCCGCGCGTGTGATCGCACATTTTTTCGTCGATCCGTGGCGAAAATGACGCGTGTTGCCATAGGCCATGCTCCCGTGATCTGGATCGTGATCGTGTATAAGCACGGGGTATTATTGTGCCCCGGGTCAATGGGTCTTGGTTTCAACTGGCGCGATCCGAATTGGGCCGGGCTTTGTCCCAGCGCGAGCATGCGAGATAAATTGCGGTAGCTGCGTGGGACGACGCTTTTTTGTAGACTTTTTAATCCGGGGGCAGAAGCGGGGGGAGGGACGGTAATGAAAGACGAGACGGAGCCCAACTGTCTGCCAGGGCGCTCGGCGTAATCGTGCCGGGGGCAATATGAATAGTTAGGAGGGCTCTGGCCGGGTGTCCGGGTGCCGTGATCGGAGAGGAAAGGATTTAGGTGCGTGCGCCGGGACGACAGTTGCGGCCGGGAGTTCGGGTGATTTGGACTGTTGTTTCGGGAATTGATTAATGAGAAGGTTTGGTGATGGGGTGGGGGGATGCAACCGAAATGGTTGAAATGCTTGATTTTCTTGAGAGTTTCTTGATATTTGGGTATTTTGTTTATTTTATTATACGTAAA
>JABFPB010005084.1:0-13853 GCA_022817645.1 Ceratoteleas bidentatus
CTGGAATATATTGGAAATATATTGGGAATATATTAGAATTTTATTGGGAATATATTGGAAATATATTGGGAGTATATTGGAAATATATTGCGAATATATTAGGAATATTTTGGAAATATATTCGGAATATACTGAGAATATATTGGGAATATGTTGAGAATATATTGGGAATATATTGAGACAGTATTGGGAATATATTGAGAATATATTGAGAATATATTAGGAATATTTTGGAAATATATTGAAAGTATATTGGGAATATACTGAGAATATATTGGGAATATATTGATAATATATTGGGAATATATTCAGAATATATTGGGAATATATTAGAATTATATTGGGATTATATTGGAATTATATTGGGAATACATTGGAAATACATTGGAAGTATATTGGGAATATACTGAGGTTATATCGGGAATACATTTGTTATAAAAAATATATTGGGAATATATTTTTCCTCTATGGCCAATATACTCCTACTTTTACTAGAGATCCCTTTTCGAAAAATAAAAAAATACATAGAACTAAAAATAATCGAACATCTGTCGAGCTCATTATTGCAACAAATGATTGATTACATTTTGCAAAAAAATGTTGTAGGCAAAAAGATTGTAAATCTGCGATTTTCTCTCAGTGTTCATATAAATATCCAACGATAAAAAGTGTTTGATCAAAATAAAAGCAATCGCGAAATTGAGTTTCGAAAATAAACAGCAAATAATGACTTTGCGAATAATAATAATGTATTTTATCAACGAAACAGATAATTCATTTAATTAAGGTTTATTTTACCGGAATCAACGACGTGATCAAGGGTAGGGAATCGCCTCTTCACGGCAGAACTGATAGAGCGTAGAACGAGAATCAGTGATAGGTTGAGATAACGCATGAGTGCCCTTCGCAACATGCGTCCATACTCGTCATTTCCGGTGACGTAAAGTGCCACTAGGTGCATGACCCTTGAAAAATAAAAGGATCGATTCTATTAGACTTAAGAATATTTTTTCTCCCAAGTGTCAATCGTTTTCTCAATATTTTCCTTTGACAAACAATTTCTTCAAAGCAATCCGAAAAATAAAATTTCTGAAATAATGTGGTAGAATTTGAATCCCAAAAACTTCAATTGCTAAAAAGTTATTATTTAAGATTTTTATTAATAATATATTATTAATATTTGTTATTATTAATATTTGTTATTAATTAATATTTGATATTGTTAATATTTGTTATTAATTAATATATTTAAAAAGTAATACTGATTGATCAAATTATATTTTTTTAATGCTTGCAGAATTCGAAAGAAAAATGAAAAAATGGAGAAATCCGATCGAAAGATAATTTCATGGCAAAAAATAAATAAAGTATAACTATGCAAACCAAGAAGTTAGCTTTACTCCAGCTATTTATGAACTTACTTGTCAGGCCAAGGTATAGCTGTATATTGTTGCCACCATCGTCCTGCCACGTATGCCACGTAAAATCCAAGCACGAAGCTCAGTGGTATCAGGTTGATAAACGTGTCGCAGTATACGACGATTTTCTCGAATGCCCTTTAAAATTTCAAAATTCCCGAAATAACACACTTAAGCTACCCTTCGGCTATTTTATTATATGCACATGATGTACGTGATATCGGGAATCTGCGGTTTATAGGAATACCCACTTTTACTCAATTCATTTTAACCGCAGGAAAAAATGCGATAAATAATGGACGATGATTTGAACTATTTTCGATATTTTCTCTTTTATTCCGCCGAAAAATTCCAACGTTAGTTTCGACATCGAAAGAGTTTGGAAACTTCATCCTCAATTTCGATGTCGAAACGAAAGACAGTTTTTTAGATAATAATTTATTGAAATAAAATTGAAAAGAAGTCATTTGGGTCACTTCAATTTTTACACAATTTTTTAAAAATGAGCATCCCACGGAAAAATAAATATTAATTCTTTATTTGACATAAAATGGTATTTAAAATTAAAATTTAATTTTTTAAATTAAATTAAATTAATTTAAATTTAAATAAAACAATATTTAATTAAAATTAAAAAAAGAATTTAATTTTAATTAAAATTTTAATTAAAATTACATTCTTTCGAACTCTCAGTTGCAATTAAATTTTACATATAGTTTTTGCTAATATGAGCTTACCTCTTCTGTGGCACTGATAAAAGATGACGATACATAGCAGAAATAGCGCCAAAGAAGATAAGGAAAAGAACGAGTTCTCTGTAAATGAGTTTATACAGAGAACCTCTCCACATAAACAGGAGCCTGGTGAAACCACCACTAGTGGAACTGGCGACTTCATATTGGTATGAAACTGTCATTGTTCAGTCATAGAAGGACATAAGACTTCAACTCCTACTCTTAAGCCACAATTTGGGCCTCGTAGCAAACCTCGTAATAGGTTCGAAAATTTCGCTGCGCCTTCTTGCATCGCGATATACATTATGCCGCGATGCCACTGTCATCATCTAAATTGGCAGACAAAGAACATATTGTTATTTAATTGACAATGCAACAAATTAACTTAAAATAGTAATTTCCCTTTTTTCTTTGTATTGCTATTCAATCATTATTTAACTCGAATATTTATTAATTATTTCTAACAATTTTTTATAACAATTATTTATAACAATTTAATTAATTTTAATTGTTATTTATTTATTTCAACATTAATTTATTTATTAATTCCAGCAAAATGTTTAGGTATATTAATTTATTAATTAAAAAATTAATTTTAATTTTATTAATTAAAAATTTTATTTTAATTAATGTATGTCAAATCGTCGGATAAAACTTACGACAGTCTCTCCGGATTCTTTACCATTTTAAAATTTACCACTATCCAAAATCGTTCCACTTAACTTTTCAACACATAAACAAAATTATGTTATTCTGGTCAATGCTTTTTAACTGCACTAAAGTATCGTTCGAACAGTAAACTGGTACATGCAAAATCGTGGTTACTCATTCGTTTTACGTAGATAATTTTTCTTGTATTGAATATTTTATCTGAACATAAACAATTTTGAATGTCTGATCCCGCGTGAGCGTGAATTTCATTGTTTCGCACGTTTTCTTCGAGTGCATTCAGTCTGACAAAAGAACCTTGTTGGAGAATATTTATGCATTTGAACGTAAACGTTTTTATTTAATCTATTCAAGATTGCTACGCGTCTTACTAGGACACGATTGCACACTTTATTAGACATGAATTGTACGTTCGCAAAATCCTTTGCGACGCAAACTCAAACGAAACTTTTGTAATTGGCGGAATCGGCGAAACGTAACACAAATTCCTCTTGTCGATATATTTAGACGGAAGACCTGTAATCGTTCAGCGATTCTGCTAAAAAATAAACGATTTAAACGCTTTACGAGTGAACTACTTAAGCTGTTTACTTCAAGTTTTTTTTAAATAAAAACGAACAATAATAACTACTGATTATAATTTAAAAGAAATATTAAATTGCATTATAAACAATTCCAATCATAAATGTAAAGAAATTAAAAACATACTCCTTGATCATATGAGAAAAAATCCTAAAAGGGTCTAATTAGCCAAAACTCAAAATTATGTTTTCCACCAATAAAACTTTTTGGTTAATAATTATATTCCCTTAAACGACTTAATCGACGAGAAATCTCTTTCCCGAAAACGTTCTGAAAACCCGTCCGAAAGTGAATTAACAAACTAATTTGCCATTCATAATCTCATTCATAAATTTACAGATGAACGCTGATGAAGCTGCTTGGTGTTCAAACGGAGGAATAACGACCGTCAAAAAATTAAACTGCAATTCGTCGAGTGCCGGAAACACGCGCAAAGTATGTAAGTATATTTAAAGTCTGTTTCGTCCAGACAGTGTCATTTCGGAACTGTAGTTATATTTATAAACGTGCAAGTACCCCTGGCGCTGCTCCCAAACGACAGATATTGTTTACAATGGGCACAGCCGAAATTATTTTTCAACTCTTCCCTTGTTCGACGCGAAGTTCAACATGGTTGCGGTTGTACCAGAAAAACAAAGAAAACAGGTTTTCATTGCCAATGCTTTGTGGAAAATCGAAAAATGTTACATATCTTTCAACCCTAATAGAGGCACCCCTAAAACATGTAGATTCGACGTGGAATCTACGTCGAATCTACGTTCCTCCACGTAGAATCCACATGGATTCCATGTTCGATGTCTCTATAGGAAACTTTAACCTATATTTTCAACGCGAATTATTTTTCATCGGAAAAACTGATTTCTAAGTTGCTAGGCAAGTAATCACTGCTAGTGCTTTGAAGAAAATAAAAAATTTTTAATATTTTCCAAAATTTCAACCTATGTTTTCTACCTCAAGCATAGAAATCCCATTTTCAAAGTTGGTAGGCAAGTAATCAATCCCAATGCTTTGAAGAAAAACGAAAATTTTGAAACATCTTCCAAAATTGCAACCTCTTCTACAAAGTGAATGAAGAACAATCCCAGATAGGAGAATTTTGCAACATTTGCAGCATTTTATCGCAATTTTATTTTACTGCATCCATTCCATATGCCCTAATAGACAAATGTCCTAAACCCCGTGGATTCGACGCTGAATCTACGTTCAATCCCCCTCCAAATATTTATCCACGTGCAATCCACGTGGAATCCACATCTCATGTCTATTAGGGTGAACACAATACGATTTCTGCATATTATTTTCAAAGTTGTAAAATAATCTATGCCAGTCGAAAATCGAAAAAAAACTTTAAAACCGCAACCTACATTTTCAACTCGAAATGAAAAAAAAAACTAGACCCAAAATCATACATTTTGACACTGTTCGCATCATTTTCTTGTCGCCACGCGACATAAGACGGCAAGCCCGACAAGAACGCAGCTTAATTCTGCGTTATTAATGTGCAGCGGCAATGATACCGAAATTGCGCGTATTTTTAGCGCTTGTCTACGTTTTCGCACGTGTACGTGCTAGACGGGAGATTAACGACGATGAACTCCTGCGATATTTATCTATGTAGGTCTAGGCTCGGTAGGCTTTCGTCCTAGAGTCCAGTTTTAATTGACCCGAGTGGTCGACCCGGGGGTGAAATGTCGGGCGAAAATTCGCAGCACCTTCAGTTTTGTCCGCCTTGTGTTAGTGTTTCGTCGGTGTTTGTTTTGACGATGACTCAAGGACTAAAATGGAGAACACCTTGGCGAAGGTAAACAATCGGTTTAGAAGTGGACCGAACACCCAAGCAAGTTACGTAACGACTGGGCAGTTGTGCAATTAATTTAATGTGCCTCGAGGAAAGCAAGCATTATTGCGAATAAGTGTTGTAATTGACTGCGCGCGGCATTCCGAAAATTTATCGATTCGACGACGCCGAAACGAGGGTCTTAATTTAAGACCTCCGCCAAGAGACTTGAGCGGCAGTTTGCATAGTTGTTACTGACAAAGTGATCTCTACAAGATGCGACTTAGGCTATTTCGTCAGAATCCGGGTGTGAAAAGAACTGACTGACTGATGAATGGCAGAAATTCAAGTTGGGTTGGCTTCGGAAGAAATTAAGATCAAATCTTGAAGTTTTCAGAACTAAATTTTAGACTTTTCTGTTCTCTAGAAGGTTTTTGAAGAATGGTATCCCAGAAGGTAGACTTTGAAATTATCCTAACGATAATTTTGAAGAGGTCCTAACCGTAGATAGTTGGTATCCTAGAAGTTAGACTTTGAAGTGGTTCTAACCATAGTCTGCTGGTATCCCATAAGTTATACTTTGCAGTGACCTAAAAAACATAGTCAGTTGGTAACCAGAGGTTAGAAGATTGACCTTTAACCAAATGGTACACCAGAAGTTAGACTTTGAAGTGACTCTAACCATAGTCTGCTGGTACCCTAGAAGTTAGACTTTGAAATGATTCTAACCATAATTAGCTGGTACTCCAGAAGTTAGGCATTGAAGTGACCTTAACCATAGTCAATTGGTTCCCCAAAAGTTAGACTTTGAAGGGACATTAACCATAGTCAATTGGTTCACCAAAAGTTAGACTTTAGATCTTAACCAAAGCCACCTAATACCCCCGAAGTTAGACTTTGAAGTGACTCTAACCATAGTCTATTGGTATCTTAGAAGTTAGACTTTAAACTGATTCTAACCATAATAAGCTGGTACCCCAGAAGCTAAACTTTGCAGTGACCTTAAAACCATAGTCACCTGGTACTCCAGAAGTATGACTTTGACATCTCTTCTACTGGTACTCCAGAAGTTAGACTTAGAAGTGACCCTAACTCTAATCACCCGACCCAGACCCATCTCGAAAAGTCTACAAATTGGTACCACAACACTTTTTGGTACCACAACTCTTAAATGGCTCTTACCTCACGTTGCGGCGTGAATACTAAAATCCCTATTCCTCATCGCAACGGAATGGACCACTGGCTCGAAATTTACGACCGATATCAATTTGGTCGCTCCTTGCCTGGCACTAAAATACGCTCCGGAACGTACACCTGGAACGTCTCTACCGGACATTTCAAACTGCTTACAAAACCGAAGGTCGCGTTCGCACATCCGACGTTACATTTCTACAGACTTGGATAAATTTGGGCAACCTTGAAAATCATCGCACTGGTGGCCTAATATTATCCAAATTGACAATCCGCCCGAAACCGCACATCGCACAACTTTTCCCGCTCTTTTTCGGGTCCCAAAACGGCTGTCGTTGACAACTACGTTGCGTTGAACCGCGATCACACCGCGAAATTTCGACGACCCAACTGCGTATGGGTGCGTTCGAATGTCGGTTAATTTTTGGCTTGATTGGAAGCGCTCGACAGGTGCGATCCAGAGTGTCGTCGAAAACGAACTGGCTGAATCTGCATTGCCGCGGGAATACATTTTAACATTGAAGCTAGTCGATCTTGAATCGATGGCAGAATCCCAAAATCTAAAAGGGTCGAATGTCAAGCTCATGAGCCACCGGCGTACACCGTAAATCATGTTCCGCGGCTGCTTAATGCGCTCGCGCGTAGTCGCTAATTGATTTACGCAAATCGTTACAAAGTCGTTTCATTCTAATCGCGAGTGAGTGATGTTTTTCGTCACGTCACGTGACGAAACGGTTTCAGGTGGCGCGGACGAAAATGCAAGTGAGGCGGTGGGTGGGAAAGGGGATTCTGGCGGGTTTTGGGAGGAAGGGTAATTCGAGGGAAATAGGTGGAGTAGGTATGTGATATGCTAAGACCGTAGGAGGTATGCGGTCATATATGGGTCATGCATTTATTTTCGCGTATTTCTAAATGTGCTTGAGGTATTCGGTTTTATAGCGCAGATTCCGTGGCGCATAGAAATTCGGGGTAAAAATTGAAGCAATGGTCAACTGAGATTTTGTAGAGTTTCAGTGGGTTTTCATGGGGTTTTTTGGGAATAGTTATGATTGTCTAGGAAATGTGTGAATATGTGTGAAAATTAATTTTTTTATATGAGGATGGATAAGATAAATAATGCTGGAATGAACACTGAAATTTTACTGAAAAAACTCCCGAAACTGGGATATTTCAGATCTTTTCAACACAGAGTTTGGACAAACGCTGAAATTTTGCTGAAAATTTTAAAGTTTGAAAATGTTTGGAAAGTTTGGACAAGTTTTGAATTAAATTATGTTAAGTTTTCTAACAAAGGTTTGAAAAATTATTTACTTTTGAAAAACTTTTCAGCAAAATTTCAGCGTTTATCTAAAATGCCGCGCTGAAAAATTCTGAAATGTCTCAATTTTGAGAGTTTCTTCAGTAAAATTTCAACGTTCATTCCGCATTATTTCAGACTTTATTTTTCTATCAGGGGTAAGCATTAAAGTCTTTACCCTGCAAAAAATAGTCCATAGAAATTAATAGAAATGAATTGAAAATGACGAATAAAATACTTTGTGGAAAGATTTTGAATTCATATTTTTATTCTCGATACCAATCTATTCAATTCTAATCCAGTGATTTGTCTATAATTTTAATGATACATTCTTTATTCTTGAAAATGAATTCGTTTTTGTTCAATTCCTCAATTGCATTCAACAAAGGAATGTGAATTCCTTTCTATTTAATTCAATTCCAATCAAATATTTGTTTAAAATTTGGTGAAAATGGGAATTCAAAAAATATTTTGAATTTCTTAATTGGCATTCAAAGTAGTATTTAATTGAATTCCAAACGTTTAAATATGAATGCAAAATTGAGGCAAAAATCCTATTCTTTTCTACTAATTAGTAATGAATCATTACTATCAAAAATTTTTTGCAGAATACGATTTTTGTAACATTATTGTGTTTATTATTTTAAAGATCTTAAATGACACTTTCAGTGACTTTTATAACAAAATTTTATCAAGTAAAACATTCATGAATGTTTAATGTTTTAAAACGCATTTATGTATTTACATAAGTAGATTTTGCATGAAAATGTATTACATGGTTTTTAGTCATACCACATTTTCTTTTGAGATATAAATAATTGAAGTCATAAAAATACCTGTAACATTTGTGGAAAATCAAATTTTGGAAAATATTATATTTTGAATTTCTACAAGTTGTTAGACTTTAAACTATATTAATTCTGGCTAATAATAAACAAGAATCTGAAAATTTATAATAAAAATAAGAACCTGAAAACTCACATAGAACAACTGATTAATTTCACATTTTCAAAAGTCCTTATAAGATAACTAATTAATTAAAAAAGATGTGTTAACTCTAAATTGTTTATACCTTAATTTCGCAGTATTCAATAAAACAAAATCATAATTATAATTATTGTTAATACGAAATGATTTGTTTCATTATGTTAACAATTATGCGTTGATCAAGAATCGGTTGAACCCAATTAGATCTAATTAAACACAATTTCAATCTAATTTTTCCTACTGCAAATACATCTCCCTTTTATGATTTAATTAAAAACATATTCGTCTGATGAAATTGTACATCTATAACAATTGGAACAAATTGTAATATTTCAATTTCAATTAATTTATGGTTTTAATCAAATGGGTACAAACACACTTTCATTTACACAATCAGAAGAAAAAGCATTGCAAATCAATATTTGCTTTAAATGTTATTACATTACTTTGCTTAACATAAACATATAATTCTTCGTTGTATAAATATTGTCTTTTTTATCAACAAATCTTGATTCTATAAAATATCAAACGTTATCAGATTTTTTATATTTAATTCAATTTAATTTAATTTAATAAATTCAACTAAAACACTTTTTTAATAATTAAATTACTCGAATAATTCAAATAACATACAAACCTGTAAATATACTCAGCACCAAAACTGTACCATTCTTTAATTAATTTGAATTTGCCGCCAACGAAACGCGTCGACTTCGATCTAACAACTGACGGTAACTTCACGCGAATCTTTGTTTTGTATATTTATGTTGGTGCAAAAAGCACGGATTAACCTGTACGCAATTTAAACCACAATAGAACAGATTAAGGAAATGGAGAAGTCGATTCTGCTGCAGCAGCACATTCGCAACAATGCCGAAGATCTAGAAAAGGAATTTCTGCAACTCAAAAATTGGGAGGAAGAAATGAAACGGAAAGACGCTCAGCTGTGTTCCTCGGGAGAACAGGTACGTTATTTTTTATTTGCGAAAGAAAATATTATAATGTTTATACACATTTGTGGATGACAACATGTTTTTGTGTTTGAATGACGTCGTTTTTGTTGACATTTTCACGGTCGTAAAGGCTTGTTTTGCTTGTGTAGACCCTTCCTCCAATCCGAAGTAAGAAAGTCATCAAAACCGCAAAAAAGCCAGTCGAAAATAAGACAAAACCTGCGAGAATTAAGTCTTATGATTACTCGGCCTGGGAACAATTTGATGTTGTGAGTATAAGTTGAATTTAAAGATATTTTTTAAATTGTCTAAGATATTGAAGTGCAAAGAAGATGAAAGTGTAAAGAAAATAAAAATGTGTGTTACTAAAGTGAATTGTTACTGATTTGACATTTCTGTAAAGTTTTCACAATTATACTTATTGTGCTGTGAAATGAATTTTCAGAATGTAAATAAATGTATCAGAATGAAAAGTTTATTTACATTTTTCTTTTGATTGTAGAATTTCGGTAAAAATAATAAATTACTTTTAAATGAAAATACAAATTGAAAGACAGTTAACACAAAGATAAAATTATATGTAAATAAGATAGGTTTGCATTTTGTAAATGCAAAACCAATTATTAATAATCGCTTCTAATAATTGTCATTCATAATTTTATAACCAATGAAATTAATGTCCATTAAATATAACATTTTTAAAAATATTTTATATTTGGTACCAATAAAAATTGTGATGTGTTTACATTTCTGAAAAATATGTATTGTCTGAGATACATATTTTTCTATCTCGGAGATTTTAATAATAAATTACTTAATTGTTTATATTAGGACAAAGCTTGTGAGGAAGTGGACGAAGAAGAAGTAGTTCAGTTTCAAAAGGTTGAAACCGAAGAAAAAATGTCTGAGAAAGACTTGGAACAATTGCATTGCGATGCTAATGAGTTTAAAGGCCAAGGAAACTACCATGTGAAAAATCGGGAATGGAAAAAAGCTATTAACTGCTACAGTGAAGCTATCAAAATCTGCAACTTTGATGCTACCTATTATGCCAATAGAGCCTTGTGTTACTTGAAACTAGATGAGTATGTATGAAAAAACATTAAGAAATATTATTTTACTGTTAAATAGTATTATATTAATATCTCGTAATATATTAACCTTTTAAGTCTGGGACAATATTCTAGTTTTTTTTATTTTATTTTTTTTTCAATGTTTTCAGTTATAATTTACAATTTGTACAGATTTTTTTCATTTTTTTTTCAAATTCAGTTTTTTGTTCCTGCAAAAAATAATTAATTCCTTGAAAAGTATATGATAAAAATAATTGAAATTTTGACAAATGTAATTAATGTATACCTTTACGCATATTCAACATTTCATTGAACTTTGAACACCTTTAATGAATTTTTTATTAAGTTCGGTTTGTTTAAAACTAATTAAGTTTTATATAAAATCTTACATCAGTTCCCTTTGACATTGTGAATTTTGATTATTTCTTAATACACATAAATTAAGAATATATCATTTTTCAGTTTCTATGCTACAGAGGCTGACTGTACAATTGCAATACAACTGGATGGACTTTATGTAAAAGCATACCATAGACGAGCTACGGCCAGAATGAAATTAAAACAGTACAAAGAAGCAAAAGACGACTTAGAAAGGTTGCTTAAAATAGAACCATCGAATGCTGAAGCAACGTTAATGATGGATCAACTGAATAAAATTATGGAGAGCCAGAAGGTTCGTCTTATATTTTATACAAACTCAATTATATATATATTATTTCCAAATTTTGATTTTTAAAGATTTTTAATTTTTTTCTCAGGTTGAAGTGGCTCCAGATTTTACAAAAAATGACACAAAAACCATTGAAGAAAAGAAGAAAGAAGAAAAGAAACCACCGAAGAAAACTAGCGAAAAAAATGTAAATGAATCCACCAAAGTTCCAGAAGAATCAAGAAAAACTGACGAAAAATTGCCAGTAAAGCCAAAAAGTAAGGTTGCTGCTTTTAACAATATCAAAGAGAAAGAAACTAAAAGTATGAAAAATCAGGGATTACCGTCCTGGGTTCCTGACTTGGGTGACAATTATGAAGTTGTTGAGCCAGTTAGAAAGCCATCTCATCGACATCAGGTATATTAAGTTCCTGAACTTCCTCAAATTATTATTTGTTTTATTTTTTAAAATATTTTTTATATACTCAATCCAATATATCCATCCAATAAAAATCCAACAAAAAAAGAATACAAATAATATATATTTGCAATCCAAAAAAATATGTTACTTTGTACATCTTTTTATTGCAGTGATAAATAATTTCTATTTCTTTAATTGTATTTTATGCACAGCTAGATTCATTACACCGTTTTAAATCTTTTTAGAAACCAATGAGAAAGGTGCCTATAATGGAAGCCAATTTCGGAGCTTCTGCATTATCGAAGTCGATTGAACAGCTTGAAGCTGAAAGCAAAAAACAGAAAGCAGAAACTCGCGAGTCAAAATGTGTCGTTGATTCTAAAGTGCCAGTAGGCAAAGATAAAAAGAACGATAAAGTACTAATTGAAGAGATAAATGAAGAAGTGGAAGTTGACATGGAAATGCCGACGGTTCCTAAAACTGCAGTCGAATTTTTGTCAAACTGGAACAAAACTAAATCGTCGACGTTCAGATATAAATACCTTCAAGTAATTTTTAGCTTTAATTCTCTTAAGTTCTTATAAGAATAAATGTTTAATTATAAAAATAATTGTTAATTCTTAAATTAAAAAATAATTCTTATTACATTTCGTACGAATTGACTGAATAATAAATGTTGCATTTTCCAGCAAATCAAACCAGAATGTTTGCCGACATTGTTCAAAGATTTCTTAGAATTCGAAACATTGAATGAGATTATAGAAGTGCTAAACAAGGAATTCGTGAAAAGGAAACAACCAGTATACGAATACTTAGAACATTTGAGTAACGTCAAAAGGTTTAGAGCTATAATACTTTTCTTAGACACCAAAGATAAAAAAGGTATTTCTCTTAAGTTAAATAATTTTGAGACAAATGGAATTGTGAGCTAAATGGATATTTTTCTGTTTCAGTTTTAAAACAGCTACTGGAATACATCAAAGCTGCAGAAAACAAATCAGCTGACGAGATAGCCAAACTACGGGACAGATACGAGATTTAAAGCAGAGACACTACAGTTCGATGCTGTGTTATGAAGAGCATTAGTCTACTTTAATTTAAGTTTAAACATATGTCCTTTTAAGTTTTCCTGATAATTGTTTTACTTAATTATTTTTGATATGTTTTGTACAATAACGAGAGTTTAGCTAAAAGCAGTCGCATCATTTTTCTTTAAAAAATCCGTGTTACATTTCAACGAAAAACGGTAATAAAAGGATATTGTGATGTCAAAAATTAAACTTTTCTTTATTTTCATAGGAAGGAGAGTAGTTTCTGTTTGTTTAATTATTATATTACTTTGGGTAATAATAGATTATTGAAATGGAAATGTCAGATGTTTCAGTGAAATTGAATTCTCTCCATTCATTTATGTACAAATGTTTTGTAGTGAATAACAAAACATTTTATTTTTTTTTTTAGTTTAACTAAAGAAAGTACAGAATCCAGTATCAGTTCTCTGAAAAAATGAATTGACTCTAATAAAAAAATTTATTTTGCACTAAATTTCACATCCATTTGTATCGCCCGGAATTCAGTTAAATTTTTTCAGTTGGAGGCTTGAGTTCGATTCCAAGTGACTTTTTTCAGAAATTAATTTTTCATTTCATTTCCCAACATTTTATAAACGTTCAGGTAATCTTTCAATAATTTTACAAATTACTTTAAAAAAATATTGTAACGTTTGTGAAACGTTTGGCAACATTGAGAAAACATTTAGAGAAACGTTCAGAAAACCTCAGCCAAACATTTGTCGGTTTCCCTGAATGTTTACAGACATTTTTAAATGTTCAAGAAATGTTTGTGAATTTATCAAATTTACATAACTTTAAGGTGATGTTACACTTAACCGATTCCTACATTATCGACATACAGTGCATTTCTTTCACTTTAATTAAATATGTGGGAAACTACTACAGATATGTTAAAACGGTTAAATCATTCCATTGTTGAATTCACAAGGATCATTTTGTCAAATTTTGATGCATATCAGTTATTGCTTGACTTCGTATTTAGGGAACGCGTTTTGTCCAAAGGTTTTGGGGTTAGATATTTTTCATTCA
>JABFPB010005085.1:0-13849 GCA_022817645.1 Ceratoteleas bidentatus
GTTTCTTCTTTCTTCGCCGAACCGGGACTCACATCCGGTTCGGCACTCCAACGACGAAAGAACAGAAAGCCAATAAATCTTGAACAAATTGTGAACTCGTCCCTACGGTCCTTCAAGCGAAATCCACAATCCATGCAATGCGATGAAAACAGGTAGGATGGAGAGATGATGGGGTGGAGTAGGTTCAGGTTGCGCAGGTTGCGGGTAAAATCAGGTCGGACATCGGGACTCAGAAACAGACAATACAACAACAATGAAAATAAGAATACACGCAATGTAATTTTGAGGTTAAGGGGGCCTTCTCGAATAAGCTGGAAATTCGCGAAACATAACTTGAAACATGGCATCGGTATGCCATGTTACAACGTAGTCAAGCTTCAGTACGAACTATGCATGATATTAGAATCTGGCAAGCTCCCCTTACGCAAGTGGCGGGCAAACCACCCCGATATCCTGAAAAAACTTAAAGGAATAGGTGAAGCAGACAGTCATCTAGTGATTGATCAAGAAGATACACTGAAGACCTTGGGACTTTTGTGGAATCATCAGGAAGACAAGCTCCAGTATGACATTCGAGTGCCGAATACCAGTCTAACCACGAAGAGAACGATTCTATCAACCATAGCTAGAATTTTTGATCCATTAGGTGCTCTGGGTCCAGTGGTTGTAACTGCCAAGCTTATGATGCAGGCATTATGGACATTAGAATCGAGTTGGGATGATGACATCCCTGCAGAGCTTCAAATTGTTTGGGACGAGTTTGTTATGTCACTACAGCATATTAGACGATCGGGGATCCCAAGGAACGTAAATCCGGGAAATCAATCGGACGACGTGATCCTGCACGGATTCTGTGACGCCTCGCTCCAAGCGTACGGCGCTTGTGTTTACGTTGTGAGCAACAATTCAGAAGGATTACGACAATCACATCTCCTATGTTCCAAGCCAAAGGTGGCCCCTTTGCAGATCTCCTTGCCACGCTTGGAACTTAGTGCAGCTGTACTACTGTCAGAGCTCGTGAAGTCAGTTAGGACAGCATTGAGAAACAACATCCGAGAAGTACATCTGTGGAGCGACAGCACGATTACACTTTACTGGATCAGGATGCCACCATGCAACCTGAAGACATTTGATGCGAATCGCGTGGCTACTATTCAAGAACTTACACGAGACTACACATGGCGACATGTACCTTCGCAGTACAACCCGGCAGACTATTTGACTAGAGGAGTCCATCCTGAAGTTTTGTTGGAACTTGAGCAATGGTGGCGCGGACCACCCTGGATAGTATACCAAGAAGCCTGGCCCTCTCTTGCGCTTCCAAAACTTGATGAGGTTCCAGAAGTGAAGCTAGTATCAATGTCAACAAGTCATTAACCAGGCAAGTGTTAATGACTTGTTGACACATTATTCTTCATTCTCCAAGCTTCAGCGCATCGTAGCTTACTGCTACCGCTTCGTGGACAATTTGAGAGGTGGTCAGATGCGTGACGCTTTAACGGTGGACGAATTGGAGACGGCTCGGGTTAGAATGCTGATTTGGACTCAGGAGGAAGAGTTTTCACGAGATGTAGCGAGCTTGAGAGAAGGGAAACCCCTGGATGGCAAGAGTGCGCTTTTACCACTGAATCCATTTAGATCCCACTGGACTTGTTCGAGTAGGTGGGCACCTCCGGAATGCTGATCTACCGTACAACCAAAAGTTTCCTGTAATCTTGCCAGCGAAACATCACATCACGACCATCATTTTGAGAGGCGAGCATTACGAGGAAAACAAGTAAATACATACAAGGCGTACATCGCAGTATTTACTTATTTTTCCACCAAGGCTATACACCTTGAGTTGGTAACAGATTTGACAACTGAGGCCTTCATGGCGGCATTACGGCGGTTTATAGCTCAAAGGGGCCTTCCTTCGGTGATGCACTCGGACAACGCGACCAACTTTGTCGGAGCGGCACGCGAACTTCGAGAAATGTATGAGTTCCTGACGACGCGTGAGAAGGACATCAGCAACTGTCTCGCCATCCAACGAATTGTCTGGAAATTTATTCCTCCTAGATCGCCGCACTTTGGCGGCCTCTGGGAGTCAGCGGTGACGTCGGTAAAGAGGCTACTTTCCATAGTGACTCAGGGTGTCAAATTCACATTTGAAAAGTATTACACGTGGTTGGTCGAAGTAGAAGCAGTTGTGAACTCCCGACCACTTATGCCAATGTCCGCTGATCCTGAAGACCTTAATGTCCTATGCCCCTCACATTTCCTTCAGGAGACAATCTGTTCGAGCCTGCGACCAGACACCCTTCCGATGATTCAGTGAGCAGCCTGTCCCATTGGAAGCACATTGCGAAGATGAAGCGGGACTTCTGGAAGCGATGGCAATCAGATTACCTACAACACCTTCAAAATCGGACAAAATGGTCATCGGGAAAGAGCAGTTTGAAGATTGGCACCATGGTATTGTTGATTGAGGATAACCTTCCTCCATTGCAGTGGTGTCTGGACTGGGTGATACAAATCTACCCCGGCAAGGACAATATTGTCAGAGTAGCAGATGTGAGAACCTCGACGGGAGTCTACCAGCGATGCGTCAAGAAATTGTGTATCCTGTCCTTCGATGTTGATGTGGACTAGTCGAATTGTCCACATCAACATCGAAGTTTTTATAGATTAATAAGTTATCCCATGTACAAGTGTCATCGTCGAAAAATTCTCAGTTTGATATGTTAGATTGCATTTAGTTCATGGACGTTTGTATTGAAATTGTATTTCAATGGGGGCGGAATGTTCACGATTTGAATTACGCGCCAAATCCCCTTACGACGCCAACGGCAGCGCGCATGCGCGCAGCATTTTTTGGTGAATTTTGAGCAGATAGAGAATTCAATTGTTCAACAGGCGTGAGCGGCGTCGGGTGTATTTCATTTTGAGATCAATAAATAGTTATTTGTTCATAACCAGCCTAGTTTATTTGACGAAATCAAACATTGGTCCTTCGAACCCGATAGTTATTCAATGCACAAGAACGCCATCGCCAAAAACAAGCTCACGCCTGATCGTGTCCAACACAAAGACACGAAGACAAAGAAACACGGCCAATCGTACTAACCTCAAAAAAAAGAGCCGTGCGGTCCACCAAGGAGACTCGCAGTTTGGGCCACTTCGCAGCCGAGCCACGCGGTCCACCAAGGAGACTCGCAGCCTCGCAGTTTGGGTCACTTCGCAGCCGAGCCACGCGGTCCATCAAGGAGACTCGCGGCCTCGCAGTTTGGGCCACTTCGCAGCCGAGCCACGCGGTTCACCAAGGAGACTCGCGGCCTCGCAGTTTGGGCCACTTCGCAGCCGAGCCGCGCGGTCCAACAAGGAGACTCGCGGCCACGCAGTTCGGGCCACTTCGCAGCCGAGCCGCGTGGTCCAACAAGGAGACTCGCGGCCTCGCTGTTCGGGCCACTTCGAACCGAGCTGTGCGATCATCGGGGGACGTCTGGTTGCAGATAAGTAGATTGCTCCTAACCTCCTTCTCCAACCCTGACATTTCTAACCTCTTATGCATACCTTGATGTTTCTAACCTCAACTTGATATTTCTAACCTCTTTCACATACTTTGATGTTCCTAACCTCAATTTGACATTTGGCATTGGCATTTGCACTGTGTGGGTTTGCGATTATTGGCATATTGAGTAGACAAAATGGAGGAACAAATTGAGGAACTGGAAGAGATACGCATACAAAAGACAGTTGAAAACATTCTTCGCGCTGTCAATCGATGCACAAGTCCCGTTACCGCAGCTTCGAGAACGTTTGAACAGCATTCCGGAAGTATGGGAGAAGTTCGAAACACTTCAAATTGAAATCGAGTGTAAGCTGACCAAAGCAGGCGACAATGCAAAACTCCAGGCTCACATAGCGAATGGAAACACATACGAGATTGGTTATTACGAAGCAATATCGAGTGCGCGAGAAAGGTTGACACCGCGCGTGGTGAAGAATGAAGCAGATGAACCTTCACATCAGAATCATGGCATGAAGGTCAAGCTGCCCCCGCTTACAATCCAATCATTTTCCGGAGCATACGAAGAATGGTTGGGATTTAAAGATTCGTTCCAGAAAGCAGTTCACGAACAAGCCGGTGTTCCGGATGTACAAAAATATCAAATACTTCGCAGCGTGCTGAAAGGCGATGCTCTACGTTTGTTGTCTGCCCTAGAGGCCACTGACGCAAATTACACGGTTGCTTGGGACCTTCTGCGAGATAGGTATGAGAACACTCGTCTCATTACCAACACACACATGAAAGGGTTGTTTGACCTTCAGGTTATTTCAAAACCCAATCATTCAAACCTCAGAAACCTTGTTGACAGTGTCCGAATGCACATTCGTTCCCTGGAATCTCTTGGAGAGCCAGTCAAACAATGGGACTCAATCCTCATCTACATGATCACCAACAAGCTGGATCACGCAACAAAAGAAGAATGGGAAAGGGAAATCCATTTTATGGAGGACGATGAGACGATAACCTTCGAATCATTACTGAAGTTCCTGGAAAAACGATGCCTGATGTTCGAAATGACGGATAGAGGGAAGTTCAAACAAGAATTCAACCAGTCAGCAGGAACGAGTAAACAACATAAGCACGTCTCACTTTTAGCAGCAGCGGCTGAAAACGACAAAAAACGGGCCAATTGTGTCTTCTGTCGCGATTCACACTTGATCTATCGGTGTGAAAGTTTCTTAAAATTACCCGTAAACAAACGCTTCGAAGAATGCAAGAAGTCAATGCTCTGCTTCAATTGCTTGAGAGGAGGTCATTTTGCATCGAACTGCAGGAGTTCCGCGTGCAGGAAATGTAGCGGGAAGCACAACACTCTGCTGCACGATGACGACAGAACCAAGGAAGCGGAAAAGTCAAGTGTAAATACAGGTACGGTTACTAATAACAGAGAAGGAGAGTCGGTAATCCTGTCCTGTCAACCAACAGGACTTACACAGGTCGTTTTGTCAACGGCTCTCGTCTACGTGAGTGATGCGCAGGGCAAACAGCACGAGTGCCGCGCACTTTTGGATCCAGGATCCCAAGTAAACATAATGACAGAGTCATTCGTTCGACAATTAAATTTGAAATGTTACTCTAGGTCAATGCCAGTTACGGGCATTAACCAATCAAAAGTGACAGCTCAAAAGTCAACGGTTATCAGTATAAGTTCAGCAGTGTCTCACTTCACGACAAAACAGACATGTTATGTTATGCCCACAATAACTGAATCCCACAAATTCGCATATCAAGAAACAAATTGAACATTCCAAGCGACATTGAATTAGCGGATCCGACCTTCGACCACCCTGGACAGGTGGATTTGCTCTTGGGAGCTGGATTGTTCTGGCAGATTTTGTGTGTCGGGGAGAACATTTCCAGCAAAGATCAACCATCCCTTCAACGCACGAGTCTTGGTTGGATTGTTGGAGGAGAATATAGAGAGCCAAATACCAAAGGTGCACTCTGTCATTTCATTAGAGGTAGCTTAGATGACCAAGTCGAACGATTCTGGCTTACAGAGGAACTGGAGCGTAAACAAGGGGACATCGACGAGAAAGATATATGCGAAAGACAGTTCCAAGAATCTCACACTAGAGAGCAGGATGGCAGATTTGTAGTGGAGTTGCTGCGCAAGAAGGATGTCAACCTGGGAGAGTCGTTTCAAGGAACCCTCAAGAGATTTCAGAGCCTGGAGCGGAGGCTCGCCAGGGAACCCACCTTGAAAGAAGACTACTCCAATTTCCTGGCAGACTACGAAAAATCAGAACACATGTCAATCTGCAGAGGCGAAGGTCAAGGAGGCGAAGAGTACTACATTCCCCATCAACCAGTCGTCAAGGCTGACAATTTGACGACAAAACTGAGGGTCGCTTCAGCCAGTTCTTCGAACGAGGTCTCGCTCAATGAGAAGCTCTTGCCAGGCCCTAACCTCCAACGGGAGCTTCTACACATATTGATGAGATTCATGCACCAATATGCCATGACCGCAGATATCAAGCAAATGTTTCGCCAAATTCTGGTCGTTGAGAAGGATAGGGCGTTGCAGAAGATATTGTGGCGGGACAAACCAGAAGAACCCATACGAATATACACGCTGAATACCGTCACGTACGGATCGTCGTGCGCACCATTTCTTGCTGTGCGGTGTCTGAGACAGTTAGCGCTGGAGAGCCGAGACGAGTTTCCTCAGGCTTCCATGGTCATCGAGAATGATTTCTACATGGACGATTTGCTCACAGGGTCCAGTACCCTGGAAGACGTTATAATGGCGAATCTGCCGTTGGGCAGTTTCGCGTTTTATTTAATTTCTCCGCCTTAACACAATGAAACACACCCAGCTAACAAAAATCAATTCGCGTTTATTCGCGGACAGAAACTAACAGAGTTCGTCACAGTCTGTACAATGTACTATCACGATTGCGGTGGCGAAAAGCGACGGTATATCGTCGAGAGTAAAAAGTCCCGGTCGCGCTTTGAGGTTGCGTCTTTTGATCCCCTAATGTGGGGTCAGTTGCGGTCAATAATGGAGTCACCAACCTTCGTATTCCTCGGCGGTGATGTGATTTCGGCTCTGGACCTCCATGACAAAAGGGGGGGGGGCTGCCAAGGGAAACGTCCGCACGACAGCCAGCTCAAACGAGAAGTGACGAATGCGCAAACCTCAAAACGGAAGACGGCCGGAAAACAAAACGCTAACGCGACTCGAGCGCCATCATGATTTCGGAGCGAAATTCAAATTTAAAATTTAGAGATGACGAACATAAATTAAATACACTACTTGTTAAACGCGACATTTCAGGACGTAAATAAAAGAACAAAAAAAAAGTTTCTTCTTTCTTCGCCGAACCGGGACTCACATCCGGTTCGGCACTCCAACGACGAAAGAACAGAAAGCCAACAAATCTTGAACAAATTGTGAACTCGTCCCTACGGTCCTTCAAGCGAAATCCACAATCCATGCAATGCGATGAAAACAGGTAGGATGGAGAGATGATGGGGTGGAGTAGGTTCAGGTTGCGCAGGTTGCGGGTAAAATCAGGTCGGACATCGGGACTCAGAAACAGACAATACAACAACAATGAAAATAAGAATAAACGCAATGTAATTTTGAGGTTAAGGGGGCCTTCTCAAATAAGCTGGAAATACGCGAAACATAACTTGAAACATGGCATCGGTATGCCATGTTACAGTGTCAATTCTGTTTTTCTTATTAATAAGCCATTTTAAATTGTTTTGGTGTATAATATTAGTTATAAAAGTTTTTTTGTTTATAATATTTAAAATAGTAAACATATATTGTTCTAAATGTATGGGGATAAATGTGTTGTGAACTTTTGTACCTAATTTGTGAATTTCTTTATCTAAGATTTGTATTTGATATGATAAGTCATCTATTTCTATATTTAAGAGTGAATGTAGGTAGTTATTTAAAAGTCTATTAGTTTTTTGTCTATTTTTTGTATTGTAAAATTTGAAATTGTTATTGAAATGATTTTTAAAGTTATATAAGTGTGGTGGTATAATGTCATTTCTTCTACATTGTAATAAAAAGTTCATTTGAGCCTGGTATTTAATAATTGTGTGAAGTTTCAATTCAAATTGTTTCAAAATCTGTACATTTTTTTGTCCATATATTTGATAAGTCAGATTATAAAATTTATTGAAGTTAAATTGTTTTGAAAATTCTATCATTTTTATAATTAATATAGTTCTTGTTAATTTATAAAATATAATTTTTGTTTATGTTGTTTAATATTTTGTAATATTTGGTTATCCATAAAGGTAAAGTTGATGTTATCGTGAAGTTGGCTTTTATGGCAAATTCATGCGTGATCGCTTTATTCGATCCCTGATTGGTCACGCCGAGCGGTCACGCGGCTCGAAGGAATTTGAAAATGTCAGTCACATGACAGTTCGTCGTTTTGTTGTGATCTTTATGGAATCTTTATGGACAACGCAGGTTTCAGCGGCGGTGTTGGACGGAGAGTGCTGCGGTTTTGGCGAGTGACTTTATGGACTGATTGGTCGAGCGGTCGCGCGGCTCGAAGGAATTTTCACATGACAGTTCGTCGTGTTGTTGTGACAGGCAGGTTTTAGCGGCCGTGTTCGTCGGGGTGTGTTGCGGATATCGTGAGCTGGTGTTTTGGCGAGTGATGATCGGATTGCATGATGTTTCGCATGACGTTGGTTGTACGAGGATTTGGCAATAGTTGGCTTCCGTTTATTCAAGTTCGCGCGCCGTTTTTTCAAGATACAATGCGAGGTGTGTTAAGCCGATCGTTCGGTGTTTTGTATCGCTTGAGCCGATTTTGTATCAACATTTTTTCACATTTCTTGGCGAGTGTTTGTTTCAAAGTGATGCTCCGCGTGGATTGTTTACAAAAAAGTTTTGTTTATCTTAGTTCAGTCCTATTGTGACGTTTTTTTCTCCCGACGTGATTTCGCGGTGATTTTCGTGACGTTTTATTTTATTTTTTGATTCTTAACGGAATGAAAAGTGATACGTTTCTTTTTTCTCTCGGTTTGTTGTGATGCGTGGTTTGTTTTAAATATATAATATATGACGATTTTTTAGATTAGATTAGATACATAAAATGAGTATGTACGCGAATGAGTTTTTCGACGAAAGTGCACCGTAATCACGAAACTCGGTGTTGATGTCGACGATGTTTTTCTTTATTGATTTAATAAATATAATATTTATTATTAATAAAAAAATCATGGTGTTTGTTTATTTCATAATATATAAATGAAAAATTGTGTATCAGAAAAATCTGATTACTTGTACCTGTTTTTTTAATGGCGTTGTATAACGCCACTCGGCGTGAATGTAGCGTGAACGTAGCGTGAACGTAGCGTGAACGTAGTGTGAACGTAGCGTGACTAGAAACGAACAATCAATATTATATATACTTTACCCTGATAACCACGATTTATGCAAAATTTATGCAAATTCGTTCAAGAATAAAATTTGCACAAAGTTTGCATAAAGTTTGCATAAAATTTGCGCAAATGTACGACCGCATTTGGTGTCGTTTGGCGTCACACTCACACTGAACGAATTGTGAGTACACTGTGAAAACTTGGTTGACTGGGTTATTTAACGGTTGTACAATATTTACAAAAATTTGATGAAAACTTTGCATAACAGTTTATGCAAAATTTATATCAGAAACGGTCGTAGGTTTACGCAAATTTTATGCAAACTTTATATATACTTTACGTAAATGTTTGCATAAAGTTTGTACAAAATTTGCACAAATATTGCATCAGGTTGGTTATCAGGGTATATTTGAGCCAAATGTAAAGTCTATATTGATTTTTTGTTTCTGGTCACGAATAAAGAATTATTTTTATAAAATCGGCTTTTGAAGTTGAAAATAAAAGTAACATTTTTGATAAACAGGTTTTATATATTTAAAGTTAAGACCGCAAAAAATACACCACAAATGTTCCATCTCGAATTTTTTGAAATTATTTTTCAGAAATAAATATGTTCTAAAAATATTATTGAATTTATAGAATTTGGTATTATTTATGTTCAGTTATGTAAAGTTCATAAAGTTTTTTATGTAATTTATATTTAGTTTATTGTACAATATGTACACTTTTGAAGAATTTTAATTAAACATATTTGAAATTAATTATTCTTGAAAAAACTTGAAAAGTGTGTGTCAAAGATTCAAATCTGCTTGACTTTGACATTTAACCCCCCGAAAACTGCCACACGACGAGACACGCAAAAACGAACGCGTCAACATTTTCTGTCGAAAAATCAAACCGACGCAAGAATTGAGTCGCGTGCACCGCGTGCAAAGAAAGCGCAACCATCAAATCGATGAATTTTTGGTGGATCGCAGTACTGCTTTTTTCGTTTGGAGGAAATTAAACCAAGTGAATGGTACGTATGTTTTGATTGTTTTGATTAATATTTGTATGACAGGCGGATTGATGACATTATTTTCTATGTTTTAATAAATACACGAAAAAAGTGAGCAATTGCCGCTCTCTGCCTCGGTAAAGTAGAGTCACTGCGGGAGCTAAGTGCTCCTCGTAGTGATTCTACTTTACCGAGGGGCAACGGTTCGCCCTCCGAGGGGGACTGAGTCCCCCTCGGCGGGAGAACCGTTGCTGCTCGGTGTAGTAGTAACCGTTCAACCCACGTAAAGCGTAACTACTGCTGCTTGAGGGGGAACCGTTCCTCCTCCCTTTTTCCCGTGTACATATTATCAAATTTTTTTGTGTAATTTTTCTATTATTTGTATTTAACATTTTAATAATCATTTTGAAAATTATTTCACGATTAAAATATGAATTTTCATTGGTTTTTTTGCATTTCAACAGTATAAAATAAAATCATTGAATTTAAATTTCCTAAAAGGTTTTTCTAAATGTTATTACAATATATTACTTTAACAAGCCTGGCCATACAATAATAGAGGTTACAAGTAATTAAAATTGATCTGTTTCCTTAAGGGGATAGGCAAGGGAATTTGACGGATATTGGAAGAAATTTAAAAAGAGTTCAATTGCATTACTTAATGCTTTCAAGTTTATTTTTTTCAAATGCCATTGTTTTTTCACGAAATAATCCTCAAAATTAATGAATTTAACAATCATGAATCAGAGTTCAATCAAACGAATGTTAATATCTTTTTTTTCTTAAACTTTTTTTACGTCAAAATGCTCCCCTGGTTAAAAGTTCATACAAGATGATAAGAAAAAGGAATAATTAATGAAACTCTATGAATTATTTGTGCAACCGAAATTTCATAGCATTGTAATGATATCTTATGGAACTTCTTGGCTGGTTTATGATGAAGTTATATGAAATGTCATTAATGATCATGTATAATTTTTCCTGAATTCACATGATTTCTTTAGATTTATTACGATATTAAAGTTAAGTATAAAAATTGTTAAACTTTGGATTCCCCAAAATCTATGGGGAATTTAGTATTTTTGAGACCAGATTAAAAAAGAAAATAGAAAAAGAAAAAGTGGAACCTCCCAGTAATCGATATGTTATTTTTTTTTTGTTTTTTGTAGAAAGTCAAACACCGGACTTGAACCGGCGGTAACGCATTCGGCCCCTCGGTTACGGGTCGAACGCTTTATCACTTGGCCAGAGAGCCAACGTTGCTATCAATGTGACTTTTGTCTCAGTTAAATTGCACAAGAGATTAACAAAGAAGTTTAAGTGATTAATTGTTTAGACAGATTTTTATTATCAGCACGCACTATAAAATTATGAACATTTTTAAAAAACGAAATAAAAACATTTTTTTGTTTGTGTTGGTTATCTCGTGCACTATTTCTATATCGTTTTTTTAAATACTCCCTGTCAACAACCGATTTTACAGTGAAGTCACAGTGAATTCACTGTGAAGTCAAATGTGAATGTCATGCCAATCACCAGCGTTTGGATATTTCCTCATGTTGTGAGGTTATTATAGTGAAGTATGTCTGACAAGTTCTTTCTCAATTTCCTGTGAGGGTTATATGAATCCCCTGTGAAGTGCCTGTGAAGCCTCTATGAAGATTATATGAATCCCTTGCGTGAACAAAAAATATACAATTGAAAAAAAAATTATACTTGCCAGTTAAAGTCAACTCTCAAGACAGCCCCAACATGGAGTCTCGAACCCGAGCCTCCGCGGTGACGATCTACGATGTAAACCGCTCGACCGAGGGAGCTGACATATTGGCTAAGAGTCGTACGCCTAGATACGAGACAGGCAATAAGAGTCGTATTTAAACATACGACTCTTAGCCGATATATCAGCTCCTAAGTCCCAGCCAGGTTTGCCAGTAAACAAAACGCTGTCTTTGTCCGCTTCATTAAATTGTATATGATCTTCTTCATTTTTAGTGACTTGGCGACTAAATACTGGCATCCCTGGGCCCAGCGGTTAGCATCGTAGATCGTCACCACGGCGTCTCGGTTTCGAAACTCCAAGTGGGGACTATCTTGAAATTTGAATTTAACTGGCTTCTCAGGCACTTCACAGGGGATTCACGTAACCTTCACAGGGGGTTCACAGGTACTTCACAGGGGATTCATAAGCACTTCACAGGGGATTCACAAGTTCTTCACAAGGGGTTCACATAAAGTTCACAGGGGGTTCACAGATACTTCGCGGATCGTCACAGCGATTGGGAAAGAACTTGTGAGTCATGATCGAGTCCTAAACGTTATTGCCACATAAAAATTACGATGATATACATAGAAAATTAACGAACATAGTATTTTTACTTTCCTGTCCCTTTAAAAGACCATGTTTCAAGCCCAGAATAAGGTTGAATCGGCCATTTGGCGCCAATCGTAATGTTTTGTAAAATGGCCGATTCAAACTTGCTCTGGACTCGAGACTTCACCGTATTTGTATAATAACGTTGATTTAACATTGAATCAACGTTAATCGCTTCTAAGACTATTATAATGAAATTTCAAAGCGTTAACGCGATGCATTCATTCAATTTAACATTGAATAATTTTTTTCAACGTTGAGAAACAGCTTTATGAACATGTACTGTTGCATATTAATTTCATTTTCCCTCCCTCGACAAGAAAACATGTTGGTTTCTTGTCAGTAATCAGTCAAGAAAATATTATACTTCACTCGTACAAATCCAGGGTAGTCCTTCGGACTACCATCATAAACCCTAGATTTTTACTCGTGAATAATGTACTATTTTGTTGTTTCAGCTTATTCTGGATCTTTTCCAGAGCAAAAAGAGAAACGTTCCGAACGTTTCTCTTTTTGCTCATCGAGGGAACGCTCCTGATTTGATAACAAAACTGAAACATAGATAACTGATATAGAAAGTGATAACTCATAACGAAACTGATAACAGATAAACTGACAATTGATAAAGAAACTGATAACTGATAAAGAAACAGATTACTGATAAAGAAAGTGAAACTGACAAAGACACTGATAAAAGACGCTAAAATTGTTCAAAATACTGATAATTGTGATTGTGATAAAGAAACTGATGGCTGTTAAATAAATATTTTGAATCGATAATTGCATTATCTATTCTAATAATAATTACATTGGTTTTGGTAACTGGTTTTGATAATGGGTCGACGAAAGATAATAAGAATACCAGAGGAAGAAGAAGAGATTCAGCGTGTAAAACGTGCAAAACACGCTGAAGCTCAACGCAAATATCGCGAAAAAAAGAAATTGGATACAAAATTGTTAAATTCAAATAATTCGACCGGTATTATTGGTGTAAAAGATGGTTCGATTCGAGTTGAAACACGAAATGTAATTACCGTAGATCGTGAAGTGCCTTCAACGAGTCGTTGCATTACAGCTTTAAATTCAATTCGAGTTGAAGCACGTAGCTCAACAATGGTAGATCACGCACTACCTTCGACAAATCGTGTTACTCCAACAAATAGTTACTCCTTAAAAGTCATGTTACTCCGACAAACAGACCAATTATAGTGTCGAATGTCCCGTCGCCAATTTTGATACAAAATGTTTACTGTAACACAGCACAAAATAGACGTGGCATTACCACTGCTACTTTAACCTATGCAGCAGCATTGCCTAGATGTAACGATGAATCGGTAAATGTACAACAGTCTTCTTGGTTTGTTAACGAGATAACCTATGCAGCTGCGTCACCCAGACAAAACAACGAATCGTTAAATGTACATTAGTCTTCTCCACTTGTTGACGAGAGATGTTTGTCATCACAAGACAATCGACGCAAGACCACTACAAATCAAGCTAATTACCGAGCTACACAGAAGGGATTTGCAGGCATAAATTACGATAACATAACGGAACACTACAT
>JABFPB010005086.1:0-13857 GCA_022817645.1 Ceratoteleas bidentatus
AGGACTCGAACCTACGCTCCCAGAGGGAATCTGATTTCTAGTCAGACGCCTTAACCACTCGGCCACGACTGCTTCATGCTTTTCGGCTCAATGTGTTAAAACGATTACGGGCAAGACTTAAGTTGCATTTTATCTGCTCTTAAGATTGCAAACATTTTGTTTTTTTGTATTAAAAAAGTATGGAAACTTTCAGATTTCTGATCCAGTCATCCGTGTGTTTTAAAATAAAAAAACGGATGAGTTATACGTAAGAACAGTATTTGTCTTTATATGGAGCTTTTTGAATAGTTATTATGTAAACATGTGCACATAATAATTATTCAAAAAGCTCCTTATAAGTAATTGCAACTACTATCTTAAGATCTTCCGATTATTATGTATCGATTTTTCACCAAATCCAATTATGTTTATACATTCGGAAAAATGATTGATGACAAACCAATCTTTCACTTTTAAGAATCCACCATTTTCCTTACCAAATACAAAATGACTACTATTTGTAAATCGCAATATTTAAAGATAGCACGTATAAAAGTAATAATATTAAATAAATTAAAAACAATATAACATAAAAAATGAGTTTTAAAAAACGCTAAAAAATTGTGCTACTAAAAACTAATTTTTTTGTTGTGACAAGTTACTGACACTTTAAAACCTTATGTATTACATATTAATTTTATTCTATGTATTTATATGGATGCCCAAGATATTGAATCTGATTAAAGAACAGTTAACCCGTTCTCTAAAACATTAACATTTTATCGAATATTGTTTAATTTTCGATATAAACAATTGCGTAACCACCAAGAAATGTCATTACATCTATTAAATTATTCCTTTAGGTATAATAATAAAATTTTTTTTATTTTTAATGCAATATTGATAGTTCTTGTTTTTTCTATATGATTGTTCTACAATGTTCGTATACAGTAACATTGACATAAAATGCATTTCGCATTTTATACAAATATGAATAATCTTATGTTAAAAGATTAACATTATTGTAATTCAGACTTCCAATAAAACACGTATTATTTTATTAAAAAATACAATTATATAAAATACTGTTGAAAATATTGGTTCTTTTAAAACTCTATTCCGAATAAATTTCTTTGTGAACACGTTGAAACCAGTTTCCCGTTCAATACTTCGTTCCACCCAACGAAAAACAATCTCCAAGAACACGCGAAACATATGTCAATGCATCGAATCGGCCGATCCATCACATTATCATACAAATTAATCAACAAATTACCCCCCTCGAATCTCCTGGAAACAAGCGCGTAGCACCTTTTCCCCCGCACAACGAAACAATCAGCTCAGCCCGGCGTTCCATATTTTTACAACCGCCCGACAGATTATTACAATCCCCTCGGAAGAAAAATTTTCGGCGATCAATCAGCGAGGTCCAGGAAATTACGTAATGCGTGTAATTTGTAAAGATCACGCAGTTCTTTGAGAATCTGACAGCTTTGACAGAGAATTCCATTCACCTTGAAATTCCGCTATGATCTTTGACCAAACCGCATTCATCCGGGCCCGAGTAAACCGTTCTCGGGGCATTAACGCGAATCCGAAATTACATGGAAGCGGAGCTTTTTTGTGCGCGAGCCGCCATTGGCCTCGGCCTATTCCGTGCGAGGCGCCCACGGAATAGGCCACGCAAGATGGACGCCGCGGTCCGTTTCGCCATGTCGGCGTGACATGAGTGACATCCCCTTAACGACGTGCCCTTCCAATGCATCGCACGGACCCCCTAAACTGAACTGAATTAAACGGAGCCCACCCCTGTCCGAATCGTGACTACAGCCCAGCAGAAACCCACTCGTATTATCCACAGTGACAGCACGGTGAAGTTATTAATGGCAGCGACAGTGACAAATGACGAACTGTCGGCGCAAGCAAGACTGATATCACGGCAGCCTTCGTTCCTCTCCGCTGCTTCTCCTCGGCAGCCCTTCTCGCGTTCCCTCGTGTGTCGAGGCATCTCGCTCCAATACCTTGCGAACCCCCGGGCCGACCCTCTTTGTCCCGCGGCCGTTGGACCGCGAGCCGCTTTCGATATTCGCGTGGATGCATGTGTACTTTTCACGCCCCGTGAAAAATCGTTCGACGTTTCCGTATCGTTATACGGTATTAATAAACTGCAGGAACCAGGGTGGACGCGCGAGCGCGAGATTCGTGTTAGAAAATGTAAGCAAATGTATGGATTAGTTCATCAGCGTTATTCATTTTACGCAATCAGTCTTGCGAGCTTAATCGCTGCTGTTGCAGTTGTGTTACATGTCGTGTTGACACAGATGTCGGTTTTTCCCGCGGCGAGATGGAATCGGTGTATGAAAAGCGGATTTCTTTCGGGCGGAGGAGGAATCGATAAGAGACGGATTCGTTTTTTAGGGTCAGCAATCTTTGTGAAGGTATATCGCCGAGATTTTTCACCAATGACAGTTGGATTGTGGTGGACGTGATCAGATGGTTTAGAGAGCGGGGTGGTATTTATAGAAGTTAGATTAATGTTTGAGTATGAAGCCTATTGTAGGTTTGCACGGGAAAATTGTTGGAGTTACAGTTGAGTTGTTGAGATAATGTGATGTTGAATGTTGATGATTTTGCATGGAAAGAGTGGTTATAATCAAAATGTCAATCGGATAGTTTGGGCCAAAGTTGGATTTGTATTTTGTAAACATAAATCGAAAATCGGTAAACAGTGAATGTTTATTTGAATGATTTCTTATCTTCTTGAAACATACTTAAATGATTAACTTATTTATTATTAGTCGAGAGCGCATGCCCGGAGAAAAATAATTCGCAAAGACTGCCACAATTGTAGTGACCATTACTAAAATTAATGATATACATGTCCATAACAAACGCGTTTTAAAACGGTAATTTTTATGGGAAAATAATTAACAATATGAGACCTTAACACCCAGACCTTTATAATGAAGAGTCAATTGTATTTCAAATAAAAAATATGAACATAACTCCAATATGATCGGAGCAGATGCTTTTCACAGCCAAAAAACAGTTTTTATCATATATGTGTCACTGTTCGTATTTTTCCAATCCGATATGGATACCAGAACATCCAGATGAATCGAACAGTACACAATACAGGGCCACTTCTCTTCTGACATATTCCTCGACTCATGTCCGCCAACGCATCTTAAATAATTTAAGAAATCACCGCACGCCCTGACAAATTGTTATCCGATCCCTTCCGATCCAGCTTGGAGGGTAGATAAAACCGAAATCATCAACCGGAATAATTTCCGCATTTGTACGATTTTCCGTACGCACTTCCATTGAAGCATCCCTTCGACGGGTCCAAAATAATCAACCCGTGGCCTCCATCTATGCCCACTTATCACAACCTCGATCTAACTGCATGACTCATATCTCAACACAGCATCGTCGAAGCGTCCGTGAACCACGTAAACTTTGTGAGCGTGCGGCTCCAAATATATTCAAGTTGGAGCCCGAAGCCAAGGTGATATCAAACAGTGTTTGTCGCCGTATACATTAAAAAATCATAAAGCCGTATATCAAAAGTCTTGACGGTCATTTGCATGACTTGATAAGTTTCGAATTCCACTCTCGGCCGGTCTATTTCGAAACGACGTCGAATTCTCGTAGGTCTCACTTCGGTAATCCAGAGTGGACTCATTTGTAATCTTAACTAGGAACCAGCGATACGCGCAGAGCTGGCGATGTGAGCAACGGAGTAAAACGCGCTGTGTACAAAATCAAAATAAATAATATATTTACAGATTATCCACGGCAATAATTCATGTGCGGTTTGAATAGACGGCAGGGGGTCTGTCGGTGTCTCGCTCTTCATTCGCGTCTCGCCTCTTCCCGAGCCCGGCTGCCTTCCCGCATCCCACGACTCTTCGGCTGCTTTGTATTCCGCGTCGCTTGCTTGAATACTCCCCGTACGGCGACGCTCCTCTCCCGCGATCCCTCGTAACATTTCGTCTCGTTTCCTCGCTTCGGCCGTCCCTCGTTTCCTCCGTCATCCGGTGTCTCTTTTCGCCAAAAAGCCCGTTCTACGCTAAGGCTTCCTGCTAAGGCCCATGATCTACATCCTCGCACCCTGCTCCCCGTCTTCATCCGCCTAACGCTCCAGGACCAAACCACTTTGATCCCTGTCGAGTGCTCAACTTTCGCGGATCCCCACGAGATTTTTGAAAAGAATTCATAACTCGCTCGAGTTACATTCCCGCTCGATTTCATTCTCGCGGCAGAGCCGGAGAATACTTCATTCTTAAGTCAGCGCTAATAAAAACAAGAGGAGATTTCGTCTTCAAACATTCATGTCCCCAATGGTATTTGTATCTGATCGAAAGTAAATATTTACTAGCTGGTCGTTTGTGGCGTGAGGATTTCTTCCCTGTCGTTGAGCTACTTCATTGCCAGGGATACAATTTTGATGGGAATTTCGCGGATTTGCAATGGTGTTCAGGAATGAGTTTCGATGACGAAGTTTGAACTTCGTAGTCGTGATTCATTGAGAGAAAAAATCGGTAATCCTTACTTACAGTTAAAAAGGGTTCTATGGATGAGTTTGGTTACTCCAATTGCAATTACAGTAACCAGAACTGAAATCCATTTACAGTATCGTTACAGTTGCGTTCAGCGATAAGCATTTCTCTCAGTGTATATACGATGATTGCTACTTGCATGTCTTCAAGCTTCTACAGTTCACTATATTGATTTGGAGCAATCACTTGAATAATGAGTTTCCCCTTGTGCATAGCAAATGCCTAATAGAGCAAGTATCTTCTTTGCCTAACTTTTTTATCTCCAAAATAGTAAGAATACAAATCGTTTTTCGACCCTCTTCGGATTTCGTTTATCACGTGGCCCGAAAGTTTCTGTAAACCCAATTCACAGAAAACAATTCTCGCCAAAGGACCGACGGGCTCAGCCTAAGGAACCCACCCCAACGCCGAGCCGTCGAAACCACATGACATGTCATTGATTTTTATTTATCATTCCACGCGAGATAAGCCCGCTACTCGGCGTAATCTTCCGTGATATCGACAAGGAATAATATCTTTCCCAGGGAATTTATTAGGCATCTTCCTATGCCGACCGATCAGAGTAATTTGTATTCCAAAGTACACATAAAAAATCGTGCCGATTCATCACGAGGTTATACATTCATGCATAAACGATGAAAATCGGCGGTCGTGGAAAAGTGATCGAGATGCCGAGTTCGCCGAGGGGTGACTGCGAAATAGAAACACAAGAGGCCTGATCCGGCCGTGAGCGGGCAAGTCCCTGGTGGCGCAGCCTCTGGCTTCCGAAACATCAGTGTGATTGCATTCACCGGGCGAAGGGATTCCATTATCGGGCCGCGCTCGCGTCCTTGTTCCACTCGTTCCGCCCGAAGTGGCCGCCATTTGCACATGCCCGAGCGAACATGTTCCAACATTCGATTTGCCGTCCATGACGCTTCTGTCTGCCGATGTCGTCTTATCCGATGGCTGACGGCACTGCGATTGTTTCGCGCGAAAGGATTAATAATTGTTACTGTCGGACGCGCCGCGGCGCTCCCACGACCCGCTAATTCCGTAATTATTTATCGATCACGCGATACGCGACGTCGCCACGTTGATTCGGCAATTAAAACGATAATTTTATGACGAGGGGCCATAAATAAATCATCTCCCGCGGGAAAAAACACACGGGAGTTCGAGCAAAAATATGATTTACGGGTGTGACAGGATTTTCGTGAGTTATGATACAAGTTTTTAATTAGGCAGGCTTCTAGAAATCTAATAAAATCTTACGCACGGCGCAAAGCCTGACACGCGTAATATATTAAATAGCTTTGCACCGCGCTACAAACATTCCGTCGTGCATTCGAAATTGGCCCACTTCTATTGGCCTTAATTTTTCACATTCCACCAACATGGCGGCGTAGTTTTTGTCAAGCCGCGCAATCGAACCCTCGTCGTTCCCGGGATTTAATCAGAAATTGGCATGCCCTTTCCTCGTTTTCATTAACATTCCACTAATCCCGCAACAAATTACTTCTGCGTTGCTGCGGCTAATGAGTACTGTGGCGATTCAAATTTGCCGCGCAATCATCGATCCCATATTCGAGGCGTCATTTGCGGCTCGCAAAAGACACTTTTGGACCATTGTTTTGCACTGCTCTAGTGTTGCATGGGGTTCTCTGTAAATGTATACATCGAGCGTATATAGAGGCCCGGAAGGTGGATGGGAGAACGGATTTCGCGACGAGGAATGGAGAACTCAACGGAAGGGTGGGTAATAGGGTTTACTGGGAGTGACACTGGGCTAACCGAGCGGAATCACGAGCTCATAGGAATCGAATCCATGCTTCACTCTGCCTGCCAACACCATCTGCAGCTTGCAAGCATTCGACCTGTAACGCGAGTCTGCGCTGATTTTTGCGAACAATTTATTCTTAGACAGTCGCGCGATTGTTTTTTCGAAGTTTTACTACTCGATGGAAAATTGATTTTGGAAATAACTTTTTACTCATGCGTTGATGTAGGGATTACGGCCATAGAGACGAATTGATATTGAAGTTAAATAGTGATTTGTTAGTTAATAATTAAACGGAAAATGTTGAGGAAATCACCAAATTAATTTAGTCGGTTTCCCATGCGAAACAGAGAAAAATTGGATATTATTTTCGGCAAGTACAAATGGACCCACCCTCTTATTTAAAGCAATTTTTGTGAATATATGTAAATATGTAACTCCAAGTTTCTGTGGGAATGGATTTTAACCTGACCCGGAAATTTAATTTGCAGCTACTTTACTAACTTTTGATTCTACGCGTGAGACTGAACTGATATCATCGCAATATCGGTAAAGCAGGTTTCATATTTTATCTTCACGATGACCTTAATATCATCCTGGAGACAGATTATTGTCAGACTATTGTTATAACTTGTTTAATCCAGCGAAAATCTGCATCGTGATAGAGACCCAGACCTGATGCCAGACGAGATTTAAATTATTTTAAAACTGGTTCTGTTCTATAAAGTTGTAGCCATGTGATGGTCTGATTTATTGGAAGGGATATATATTTAAATAATATGTATCAATGATTAATAAAGAAAAGTTTAAGTTTAAGTCACATTATATTGTGTTATGCAGTTAAAAATGAATAAATTATGTGAAACAAAGCGTTTTTTAATTAGCTTAGATCTTAATGATAATTTTAAAAGTAGTTTCACAGGAATAAAAAACTCCAAAATTTTCAGTTTATAAATAAATGGTAATGTTATTTTTGCGGTATTCCGGTTCAAAAATATTCATCCTGCCCCAATGAAACAATTTTCGAAGACACTCGAGTTGACTTCAACAATTTCCCACCTAATTGCCGTCACTGTAGAAAATAATGGATGCAAAACGATTTTTGATGACAAGTATTTATGATAATACACGTCCCTCAGTTGAACGCGAGAGGTCCACGATAGGCCAATTAAACGCATATTTAGTCATAAAAACAGCATTATAAATTTAGAACAAGTCCACCGCCAGGCTGACGGGTTCAAGAGCGCAGGGCGAGCGGCGGCAACCTCTGCTACGATCTCCCTCGCCTGCTCAATGGTCGCGTAAATGATGGCGTCGTGGCATTATCTATTGTACACCCATTCCATTTAATATTGTATTCCACAACACAAACAAATGTAAAATGCGAATTAATGTACCCGATTTATCACGCTTTTGTTTACGGTGGGACGTGTGCGAGCTTCGCGACCGCAATCCTGCCAGCGTTGTCCCTACAACCACTTCGCAAATTTAGACCTGTGTTTTATGCACTGGCCGGGGTCGCACCGTGAAAAATTTCACCGAAAATAATACCGCGCGCTCAGGTCACCGACGTCGCGACGATTCCCGGCGCGAATCGGTCATTCCTCGTGCGCCGCTGACGAATCGCAACTCATAACCAGGATTCCCAGGCATTGCCGCTTCGTTTTTCAAACAAATTCGCTAAACGTGTTTCCAATGCCGTAACCCGGCCGCAAAACGCAGACGGCCTTTTTCCCATCTCTGCGCCGCGAAAGCGTGTATAATTAATCGTCCTGCGTACTGTTTCACGACATCGGTATCCGATTGCCAAGAATTTTTGTGCCGCCTCGATTTTTAATGGCGAACCGTTCGCATAAGGCGCTTTCGGCAAATCCGCCACGCGCGACTGTAGGGGCCCTTCGGCAGTGGCTGAAAATCCAGCGGCAACATTTTTCTTCTACGATTTCGGAGGCGCAAACCTGAAAGAGGATTGGGAACCAGCAGATGACGCTCGTTTCCCCAGTCTCCCGCGCCGTGGCCTCATTCTTCACCACACTTCCACCTCGTTTTTACCTCTTTGGTAGGCTTGTAATCCCCCAGCAAGTTACAATATCGTAGGAGACCTTCTAACCTTTACACGTGGTTGTGCAAGAGTGCGGTTATGTGGGACACCAGGTACTTAGTTTCCCAGTATATCTACAATAAAATGAACTTATCGGAGGGGTACAATTTAATGTTGTAATATTTCCAACATGATATTGTTAAAGTTGTCCCATATTGAATGACACTTTAAATTATCTAATCCCAAAACCATATGTCTATCCTCTAGACTTATACCCTAGTAGAAAATGTGACGTGGCAAACCACTTTAGACATGTGGGCGTTATCAGGAATTGATGTGGCAAACATTATCAGAAGATTCCTGATGAAAAGCATCTAAGGTTCCAATGAGGTATCCTAATGAGGAGTCGAATGTAGTGGTTCGTATCAGTAAGGACCTGATGTGGCACGCCCCTTAAGTGGCCCCATCATGGCCTCATTAGGCAAACTGATCATGTCCTGATAAGGTCATTTTGGTGTGGTTATGATGTGGCAACCTGATCATGGCCTTATCAGGTTTTGGAAACCACATCATTTGATAACCATATCAGGTCCTGATCAGGTTATGATAAGGCAAGCCACATCACATTGCGGTAATATGATAGGCATATCGCGATGACTCATGTATAGAATGTTCCAAAAGCTAGGGGACAAGTCAGTCAAACTGCAAACTGAGCATCGAGGGTTCAATTCTCGTCTCAGTCATTCTATTTTTTTCATATTGGAAGCCTGATCAGGTTTCCTTATCATATCCATATCAATTCCTGCCGTTGCATCAGGGCCTGATGTGTATGCCTGACGAGTTTCTGATCAGGTGATGTGGCATCCTGATAAGGCCCTTATTTCAGCATCATCACAACTTTTACTAGGGTAGTTAAAAAAATTACAATTCAATGTTCTAACAAAAAGTTACAACTATTTGTTAGAACATTGAATTGAATTGAATTGAATATACGGCGGAACTGGTAAGTCGTACTTCTTCCTTTCCAAGTATTAGAAATTAAACCTAAAGGGATATGGCGGCTCAAACTGGATCACTATAATATACTAATTTAGATCATGAGGAGTTGACCAATGAGATGATATTATGGACCAATGGAAATTTCCAAAATTGTACCAAATTGTCCTTGCAGGTGCAGACATCCACTCATCTGCGTTACGACACCTTGACGCATCCTTCAGCATCACGCCCGGTGAACGAAATAAGTAAACCTGACCATTCAAAAACGTGAAAACTGCTCGTGCATTCAATTAAACAAACGCGTGACTTATTGTGGAAGCGCATGGGAAATAGTGTTATCTATTTTTTGTCACGTATCGCGCGGTTTGGCGTATCCCGGCGCCTCCGCTTCAGAACAATGCGGCCATAATTCAAGAGGCTTTTGAATCGGCGCGTGAATTGTCTCGTCGATGGCATCGCATGTGTCGGAAACTGCTGCATTCTTGCTGGTGTTTACGAATCGCGGTTGCGTTGGTGCTCGCGAGTTGGTGTTGGCCTCGCGCGTTTAGAGACTAGCCGTACGTAAAAACAGCTCGTTCGTTTGGACAGGACAAGCCACTAGCTGAGCGCCGCGTGATAAACGGTAGTCGCGTATCACTGGCACACACAAAATAAATGAATGAATAGAGCTGGACAGCTCGAAGGACAGAAATGGCACGAGATAGAAACACGCGGAATTCGAGGGTGAAAGTAAACTGGGGTGGCGGCACGCGGGTAAGGGGTAGCACGGCTAATGCGTGATGATTAAACTAACGGGCCTCACCAATCACCCTGCCACGAAAACCTCCATACTATTATATGCCGTCAGGAAAGCTCCTCCGCCTTCCGACCAATTTTTTTCCCCCGGAAAGCTTCTTCGTGTTTCGTATTTTCTTTGAAATTTTTATTGCCGCCGCCCTTTATGTTCGTCTTTACCGGCATAACGTGTCATCGATTATGTAAGAGCAGAATTCGTTTTCATTGTCTGCAATTTTAACAAACTGTGGCTAATCGATTGTTTTCAGAACGGTTTTTGGCAAAAGGCTGTTGGCAATATGTGTTTCAGATTGGTAAATGATTTGTAAGGAAATGCGATATTGAAACTGAATGAATTCTATTTATACGGGTTTTAATTGGGATTTGATGCGGTAAGGTAAAATAAATGTATTGCCATTTGTAAGGTTTACTATTAAAAACGCATTAGTTATCATAATATATTGTCAAAATCACAAGAACTTGGAGCGTGTATAATAAAATGGGAATGAGAGATTTGGTTCAATAAAGCACACCATTTCAGATGGAAAGATGATCACCGATGATGACCGCCAGTAGTAGAGAATTTACACGCCGCCAACGAATATTGCCCATAAATAAATCGAGGCCTGTATAGTGTTTCGAGCCACTACTGGCTATTAACACGTTATGGTTATTTAAGTAGCCCGAATAAATAACCAATGGTTAACGGTCGGATCATTCGAATTGTATATTGTGACACTGATTGCTCGGTTATAATCTTCGATAATTTATATTACGACGCATTTCATTTTTCTTTTAATCGTCGAATTTGCATTTTTATCGCATTTTAACACGATTTGAAATACTTGATCGCATGAAATATTACTTAATCTCGATCGAGTCTTTTCTTTTCACGGATTTAAGAATCACTTTGATGTTGAAAGTTCACGCGTTTAATGCATTACGTGAATGTTCGTTTAATTTTATTGCCCATGCGCGAAATTCATTTGTGTCAATTTATTAATAAGCACACAATTAGTCCCAATTAAATGTAATGTTTTGATTTATAATCTCGATTATTAATTTAATTACTTTGAGTGGACGCAAAATGATCGCTAATCATTTTTTTCTTTAAATGGATATTCGTTGCAAGTATTTCCTTGTTTTATAAGAGAAAAAAATAGGGCGAAAGATTACGCAAAGTCTTCAAACATTTAATTGAAAGTCGTAGATATTTTCAATATTAAATGTTCACAATCTATGTGTCTCATTGGCCAATATCATATATATCTGTAATTACAAATGCTCAACAATGGAATAAAATATTCTCCTTAGCCATTTTAGAAATCCATATATTCTTTTTAAAACAAAGGAGTGATTTGATAAATGAAAAATAATATTTAATATACCGTCAGGTATTTTATGTTACAAAGCAGGTGGAATATTTAGATAGCGAAACGCGGGAAAAACGAATTTGATACGAGCAGTGAAGTGTATATCTCGTATATTACATTCTAGAAGACGTAAGACACATGCATGTTTGAAAAGTCACATAATCTAGAATGATTTACAGTGCCTCGAACGGCGCTCCCCGATTCTTCCTACCCTGACCCCTTCTCGTCAAGGTCTCCGAGGATTCGTATCTACCTACCGGGTGGTCCAAAGACGGACAGCGTAACATCGTGCACCCTATTGTTTTCTATGACGCGTTTCCTTCGTGATCTTTGTGTGGTTTCATTTACTTGATACGAAAACACTGCGACCTTTATGCTGCTTCACGCAATGTTGCCTGCAAGTATACAGATGTACAACGCCCGCTTTGTTTTAGACCAGACCAGACTGCAACCTCATAAAGCAGCTTGTGTCTAGCCAAGTGCGGCTACTTTTATTTGCAACTTACGCGGCTCGAAATTCTTCAAATAAACGGAACCGCGTTTTTGTCGTTGCGAAATGATAACGGCAACAAAATCGATTAATTACGATTATTTTCGCCCGGAGCAGTAATTGGGTACGCTTCGAACCGTTCGAATCAAATTATCGATATCCAATAGACGCATTCAATCAAACCCGCCCGATCGCTTTCGATACAATACATCATTAATTTTGGAATGTATTTACCAGATTTGAGTCTAGCAATATTATGACTTATGTAACACAAGCATAAATAATTATTTGGACAAACACAAGAACTTGGCAATCATTAATCAATCGTTTGCAATGAGTCCGTCAACAAATACGGTCATCCAATCATTAATCATCATTTGAAGTTACGGTTTTCGAGTGGCCCGACACACGTGATCGCACGAATTTGCTTTGTAAAACATTTAGGAATCGATAACTTCACACTAATAGTTTACATTCGAAAGACATACATCATTGTCTCAGTACATAATAAATGGTGTTCCAGATTCGGGACGTTATTCGGTTATACCTGTGCTTTTCGAGGCTCATTTCACAGAACCTTCGAATCCTTTTAACACACCGTACGAATTGATGAAAAATACGAGACTTCCCACATCCGTAAACCGCGGTGTCGACTCAAAAGTTGCTCGATATTTTCTTGGCATTGTCGACATTCGAAGCAGAACGAATCCCATGAAGTCCGAACGCATTTTCAAATCGGCGGGATACGTAGGTATTTTTGTCTACAGGCAAAACGAGAGTTTCAAGGTGATCACTAACTGATGCAGAACGTTACAAGGGTTATGCAAAATCAGTTGCGGACCTGCTCGACAATGAAAATGCATTCCTCAAGGGCAGGCTGTTTGTCGGTGAAAAACAGGTGGACGTGTTTTGTAGGTTTCTGAAATGACTTTACAGACATAACTTGTGTTTAAATTGAAAAAGTCATTGCTTAAATATACATTGCTTAAAAATAAGAACAAAATAAAAATCAGTTGTAAGATATGAAAATATCTTCAACTCGTTTTCGTTGTTAAAAGTAAACCGCATTCCGTCGTAAGAAAGAAAATACAGAATTTTAATATACAAAAATAATAAAATTTAAAAAATAAAAATTGTTAAACACAAAAATATTGTATAAGTTTTTTTAAATGTATTTCTAATAAATCCTAAAATATGGGTATCCCAAGTTAAATTTTATATAAATATGTTGTCTACTGGTTTATTCAACGTTCCAAACGGTCTACAAACGTTTAGAGGATCAAATAATGTCGGATTGTGAAAGGTTCCTTAAATGTTTGTGAAAACGTATGCTGGTAAATATCAACAAGAAAGAATTGTTTGTATATAAGTCTCGTGTCAGTTTTAGGGCGTCCTAGTAGCACTGTAGAGGGTTGTGTTCGATTCCGAGAGACATGTTTTTTAGAGAGTACATGTTTCCAAACGTTCTATAAACGTTCAAGTAACCCTTCGATAATTTTATACGTTATGTTGTGAAAGAAGAGAGGTTGACCAATCAATTTGATGCACCGTTAAAACAAGTGACTTAGTTTCAGACACTTTTTGTAGACATTTTTAAGACGTCTTACAAAAGTGTCTTAAAATAAGACATTTTTCACGAATTAAGACGCTTTTTCGTGTGTCTTAATGCCTGCTTTTTACTGTGCGGTAAACATGGATTCGTCGCATGGATTCGTCAGTTCATATGACGATTCGGTATAAACATAACCCCACATTTGAATGACACGAAATCTCCCACACGGTCCTAAAAAAATATATTAAAAAAATATATTTTTTAAATATATGCGTAAATATATAACTTTTTGCCGCAAAAAATATATGTTCAATATATTTAAAAT